>JAPZEB010000022.1:34917373-34939143 GCA_029783705.1 Chaetodon striatus | reverse complement strand
TAAAAAACAAAACAAAACAATGTATAGACTTTCAGCAGAGACTCTGTCCTCTGCCTGTGTTCTCTTATTTTCCTCTTATTTTCTGGATGTTTATGGGTATGTAGCCCCACAGTGCTCAGGTGAGGTTGGAGCTTTATAAAAACGTAGCGACCAGGTGCCAGACTGTAAGCAGCAGGCATCCAAGAGACACAGTGCCGAAAAACACACAAATATAGTGAGGCAAAACACCAAACGAGAGTGAATATGAGGTTTGCTTTTACTTTCAGTATCACTAGCAAGAGTGTTTTACAGGCAGTTATTGTAATACTGCATAATCTACCTTTAAAAAAAAACTTGTGTTTTTTAGCTTTAAAAATAATTTGACTGAGAGAAAAAATGTAAAACAGATTAGAAGTTAATATTAAATTAATATTATTAAAAAATAATTACAATAAATTTGTTCAAAATAAATAACATTAACTATGTTATAAAGTTGCACTTCCACAACCCACTGAAAATGGTATGTAGGTCAATAATCATTTTATCTCAATTATCTTGTTTTCAAAATTGTTGGAAGCCAAAATCTGAAAATAAAATCTGAATAGTTGCCCAGCCCTCATCAATATGACCTAAATTTTGAAAAAACTGCACAGTTAATAACAACACATATATCCATATGGATTTCTTTCCCTAGTCAAGCAAAAGAAAATTATTCAACTATTTTGCTAATTCATTTATTTTTTTATTATTATTAATTTATTTTTAAAAAATTATAGCAAAATTTCCCAACATTCACTGGTTCAAGCTTCTTCACGATTTGCTGCTTTTCTCTGCCTTATTTTACTGAATACCTTTGGGCTTTTGACAAAACAAACACTTTAAATCTAGGGCTTTGGGATACTGTGATACACATTTGTCAATATTTACCTTCCTTAAAGACCAAACCAGCAATAGATTCATCAAAAAATCAATTCACTGATGATTTGATTAATTAGACTGTGATTTAAATATTGTGCAATACTGTTGATGTATCACCTGGAATTTAAAGTAATTATCGGTTAATTATTCGGTGTTAAATACTCAACAGTGAATGTGGAGAGATAGTTTTATTTATGGTAAAAGCTGAGAGGTTATGTGCTTCCACTTTGACACTTGTGTGTCAGAGCTAGAGCACATCCTCAAACACTCTTCACACCGGCCGTTTCCCCATATTCCAGTCCTGCCTTCTGCCCTGTCTGTCCACATTTCACATTCACCCACCTTTGTTTTATCATGCATGATTGACCTGACAATTAAAATGCATTTTTATACCAGAGCAAACAGCAAAGCCACATCTATAATATGGCACCTATCTTCTCTCTAGCTGTTTGCTTATTACACCTCAATGAATGGTCACAGCTCTAGTGGAGGGATCAACCAGCAACTGACCAATCTACATGGGGCTTATTTACACTGGGGGGCTACAGGGGTCAAAGCAATAGCAAAACAACTGCAGATATAGAGCTGTAGTTTCTACTAAAGTAAAAGCAGCAAGAACATATTTGTTTGGATCGGTGCTAGACACTACGTCTCTACTGAGGAGGACACTGTCGGTAGGTCCACCCACCGCGGTACAAGTGTTCTGGACAGCCTGCGGTATGGACTTAAGGAGCTCGGCTCTGGACAGGTACCCCTCCTATCTGATATCCTGACAGACATAGAAGGTGCACAAAAAAGACACTCACACCTGTCATTGCCAAGCTTGACAGAGACAGAAAACCCTGCCCCAAGCACATGGCTGCTTTAGCTACAGCAGCACAAATGCAGACATGTTTGAGTTTTTCTCTTGGATGAGTACATGCACATCTTTTCATTTATGTGACAAACATTTCATTTGAAAAAGGTAATTAACACATTCATGTAGACAAAAGAAAAACAGATGCAGATGCTTTCAGTCATACTGTCACCGCAGCGATGGCTGACTTACCTGCGAGGTGTTAATCTGGAGTCCAGGCTGCCGGTCTTCATAGTGATGGTGTCTGTAAACAACACGTCTTTGGCTGGTGAAGCCAATGCTTCACTATGAGACAAAGACGGGTGTATCCTCTGCTGCTGCAGCCTCTTCAGTGTAGCGTAGCCCAGTGCGTCTCGTGGGCTGGTGTACATGAAGCTACAGTCAGCCAGGCTCTTGATGGTGGTTACTGAAGGAGACTTGAGAGACTGAGCTCGGCGGGGGAGAGTGTGCGAGGAGCCGGGCGGTACCAGAGAGACAGTGGAGGACTTAGACGTGGACATGTGGTTGGTCTCAGACTGCGGGGTGAGGGAAGAGAGCGTTTTGACAGTCTTGGCTGACACCACTGTGTTGAGGCTCACACAGTCAGAGGAGTCAGGTTCAGGTTCAGGATGCTCGGGGTTTCCAACAGTCTCCCTGGAGGGGCTGGAGCTCATGGAGCTGATGCCGCTGGTTGTGGTGTCCGTGTTAAAGCTCTGACTGCGGCTTTTAAACTGCGTACCTCCTCCACCCCCTCCGCCCCCTCCCACATTGCCTCCGCTGGATGAAGAGCCGCCGTCTCCTGCTAGACGCTCTCGGCTGCTCTGCTCCCTCTCCCGGCTGGGGTGCTCCACAGCCCCTTGCCCTCCAAGACCACTTAGTCCAAGGCCTGAGCCTCCTCCCCTGGCCAGCCTGCCGTCCACAAGCTGCTCCTCAGAGCCCCCCCTGGTCCCGACAAATGATGTCTCCAGACTTACTGTGGGACTCTTCGGCATTCCCCTGCCATTAAACACAGGGGTGAAGACATCCCCCTGGTTTGGGCTGTAGACAGAGGGCTCCGTCACTGTCCTGTTCCGCCTCATACTCCCAGTTTTGAGCTCAGTAGGGGTGCGAGAGCCGGATGGGGTCTTGGGGTCGCTGGTGGAGCGCAGCTTCTTGCTGGGGAGGGACAGGGAGTTGAGGAAGCGAGTGCGTACAAAGCGTGTAGAGGCCAGGATTGTGAAGGGGCTGCGGTCTTTGACTGGTTTGGAGTGTAGATAGAAAGAGGGCTCGTCTGACTGGTCCAGAACATCACACTTGTCATCGTCCAGAATGTACATGTCTGAGAGCACAAGGAGTGAATTAAGAACACAACAGGAGCATTACAGGGCTCAAGTCTACAGTAATTGCTATGAAAACCACCTGATTACTACGATGGTGGAACATCATAAATAACAAAAATACAGCTAGTACAGCTGTTTCGACTGTCTATACACACTAGCAATGAACAGACAAAAAAAACGTCATACGTACTTGGTTGAGACTCGCTCTCACTGTTGTGGCGCGAGCTTGTAGATTCAGAGTTCAGACTGAGCGTGCTCGGTACTGAGGAGAGTTCAGAGGTCAGCTGTGCATCGACCTCTTCTGGAGTGACAGGCCACAGCGTCCTGCGACTGTGTCTGACTGCATCCCAACCATACTGCTTCAGCACCTCACAACCCTGCCTAGTCTTGGAGATCACACCGAGCACATAAACACATGTCCTGTGAACAGAAAAAGACGGTTAGTAAACACACTGAATGTGCGAATATGTTGTTATTAACACATTATATACTTTCAGAAATGTGTGCAATTCAGCATGACTAATCAAATGCTAAATAAAAGATTATCCTACTTGCAAAAATTTGGGGGGCAGTTGAAGTCCAGAAAGGTGATTTCTTTATGTGTGCACAAGTTATCATGTGTGGACAACAGAATAACTTGTGCACACAAGAAAATTATAATTTAATTAATGATAAATAATAAAAAATATCTTTTGCATCTTAGGGGCTCTGGCAAAATCCTCACTTCACAATATTTTGGTCATCTGATATTCTTAAGACTGACTGGGACCAGAGTAGTTTTAACCTCACTGTTAGGATAGCAAAGGTGGTGCTAAAACAGTTTTAAAACATATTTTTTTAATGTTATTTTGCTCGTTTAAAGGGTTCAGTTTATCCATGAGACATTATTGAAAAAATGAAAAAATAAAATACTGCAGATACCAAAGCAGCTTGCTGATCTGCAGCATATTATATCATTTAAATTTTTTTTTTTTTAAACTATACCCACTCACTGTTCATTAATGCAATTATATTTTGAGCTGTCCTCACCACCAGAAAGCCCTGTTTCACGTACATGTTATGTTGTTTCAGTGGAAAACAAACCAACTTTTAGATGCATGGACTATCATCAATCATACATACAATCCAGGCGAACATCATATTCATGATCTACTCCTTTTATAAATAAAATCAGGGGGTGGGGGCGTTGGATAAGCTCACCCTCGTACTGACAGCACGTCACAGTGCTGTGCTAATGCGAGGATATCAGGAATGACATTCTCCTCCTGCAGGAGATTCAGACCCCAGTTTGAAGAGCCAATGTTGCCCTGCAACGAAAACATTAGACACAATTAGAGTCAACTCTTTGTAACTATTATTATTATCATAGCGACATAGGTGACAAAACGTGATAGCAAGTGTTACTGACCAGGGCCCAGAGAGCAGCCTTCAGCTGTTTAATGCCCTCCCAGGTGTCCAGCATCGGGGAGCGAACTGTATAGCTGAGGTCAGGAACCACACTCTGGAGACAAATGTAAAAACACAGACATTAGGAAGAAAGGCTGCTAAATCTGCACAACCTGCTGCTCCCCGGGGAAATTAAGGTAAAAAATGAAACATCTGAAAGGACAGAGCGTGCTATGGAACAGCCTAGAAATAAACTGAAGCAGTCACCTGAGCCTCCAATAAATGACAGCCTGTCTTATCGTGGACCAGCTGACCATACAAGTGCACAGGGAGATAGACATTTGGTCTTTGTAACCTGGAGACACAAACACAAAAATTAGGCACACACACTCAATCTTAACTGACTAAAAGTTGAAGACAGGATTATTTCTGCACTTTTACTTTCAACATGGGAAGTTTTACAATCCAAACTTCATCATATCAGTACAGTGAAATACACATATACCGCCAGACAGTCAACAGAAGGTCGTTTTTCACTCCCTAAAGCAAACACTAATTTAACTATATAACTAAGTAAAGAGGGCAAGGAAAGTATGAAATTCTTTACCACTGTTAATGACGACATTAACACAGAAAACAATGTTTATAAAGCAAATAAGGAAATACCTTGGAAAATCATATCTGTAAACTTCTGTGCATTTGGGGATTTGTAGTTTTTGCCGCAAACCACATATAGAAAGTTAAGTTTTTATTCATACATATACATGCTCATACATACATATCACATATATTAATGTTGTTCTCTCATATATATTTTATGTTTGCCATTTGTATTGACAGTCATGGCTACTGTATGTTGTCAGATGTGTTCCTTTGGGTTGACTATAATTTCTTTATGCACGTTTTCAAACTTGTTGATTTTTGTGGACTGTAATGTTTCATGTATGTTTTTAAAGGTGGACCCCAGGAAGATTAGCAGAGCTTTAGGGCACAGCTAATGCATATCCTAACAAATATACACTGAAGCGTATCCTGTGACTTGTCAGGTGATGGAAAAACTCCAGCCTCTCACCTTTGGTTGCTGCGTCTGACGTAGTTGTCTCCATCGACAGGTTTGCGGTAGGTTGTTAGTGCTTCATTGAGCTGCTCCTCTATCAGGTCCACGTACTTGATGTTGTATTCCTGCAATCAAAGTGGCATTTAGGTCAAAGAGTGAAACCTCCATTAGACTGTGGTATTGTTATTATATAGTAGCCATATTCAAACTGGACTCAATTTATTTTGCTGTATGCCAAAATCCCAATGATACCTTCTGCCATTTGTCCAGCTGTTTGCTGACGTAACCCCTCTCATTGAGGTAGGAGAAACCTTTAGGAATGGACAGGAACCTAGAGAGCACAAACAAGATGTACAGCGTATTCAAAAAGGTTGCTGTGCTACATAAGAGTGAAACATATCATATACAGTAAGTCACGTCTGGTAATCATTGTTGTCGTGGTAAACACCCACCTGAGGAGCAGCAGGAGGCCCTTGTCTCCCAGGTGTGACAGAGCTGGTTTTAGCTGAATAAGAGCATGGAGGTTGGCCTGTGAACCAGAACAACGTACCAAGTCAGACAAGAAGAAAGGTGGACATACAACACCACTGTCAGACAAACACCATCAACTCAGTCAAGTGTATTTTAACTAAGGGTGCACGATAATATCTGCACATCATCGGTATTGGCATATAACGGCCAAGCATTGGCCAAAAATTACATTTTTACTGAATATGGCAGGCCGCTAAGATGGCGCTTTAATCATGAGACTTCAATTAGTCGAAATGTGTCAAATTTGCCCTGGTGTTAATGTGTTAATTCCTCTTCAGGCAAGTAATTGACTGCAATTAGGTGGGAAAACATGCACATAGATCAGAATTGGCACCTTTAATTAGCTATAATGAGTAAGTAAATATCAGCATATCGGATATTGTCCATTTCTAATTTTAACACATGAATATTAATGTATCCATTAACACTAAGTTAAAATTGGTGATTTTTTTTTTTTTTTTTTACCATACAGGGGAGGGAGGATCCTAATCTGACACAGCTCTTCAGTTCTACTGAACTGACAATACTCTATGTGACACATGATGTTTTCACCTTGTCCTCACAAGCCTCGTCCAGTATGTCCAGCGCCTCCATAGACACAGCCTTGCTGTGGTCGTGAAGCTGTGTGACCAGCAGCTCCATGCCCCAGCTGCTGAAAAACTCCACGCTCGCACGCAGCAGCACACGGAGGTGTTTGGTGGCGTACAACCTGCACGTCTGCTCAGTAAGACAAGAAGCATTGTGGGAGAAAGAGGAGACATTAGAATGCAGATCTTGTAGGTGGAACAATGCAGTGATGGCTGCATGATTTTGTATCTAATGACTCTGCAATGCGATGTCTGATGTTTTAAACGAGCTGGGGTAATAGGCAACCTGTAAAACTGTGCTGCTCTTCCTATCACTGCATCATAAGAATTTGTTTTGCTTGTATGTCTGTAGCTGTCTTACATCAGTAGCAGCAGTGAGGATCTTGGAGAGGATCACTCTGGCCAGACCGTCTCTGCTGTAGTCCAGTGTGGATACAGCAAGTTTCAGCACAGCATCCTGGTTCTTCACAGAGCACAGATTCAGCAGGCTGCAAAAACAGAAAACAAGAGCTGTTGGCACAAACTTAATTCAAATATGTCAATTTATGAAAAAAAGGCTTCATTTTATGTCGACACACTCACCACTGAAACAGGCCACATTTCTCCAGCAGTTTGACTCCCTGTGGGTGTGCAGAGAGCGTCCCCAGGAAGAGGAAGTAGTGTTGGCTGAGTGTGGTGAGCAGGCCGTTGCTTTGCAGACAGCGCTCAGGCTTCAGCCCCGAGGACGAGGAGAGCCATGACACCATGTCCCTCACCAGGTCCTCCAGGTAACCCTGGCCGTCCTGTGACAGTGGAAGGAGAAAGAGAGGCGGCCAACAGGAGAAGCAAGTCAGAAAATGACTTAAGGTAAAAAAGGAATGTGTGTGTTTGTGTGTATGTGCATACTTCTCTCACCTCATCAGAGTCCATGAGGAACTCAATGAACTGACAGCCAACCACAGTGAGTTGTCGGGCCTTTGGGTGATCCAACGCCAGCCCTGCGTACAATTTACTACTGGGCTTATAAAAGTACAGCAGCCTCCGCACAAACCTGCAGCACACAGAAAACACAGACGTATTTAAGATAAGAAATCAGAAATAAATGTCAAACTATTTCAAATGTTGCATTGCGTTTTAAGTGTATGAAGTCGTACTTGTGCATATGTTCATCTTTGTTGTTCCTGAGGTTTACATGTGGCCACTGGGAGAGAAGACACAAGATTTAGGAACTAGTCAAGAAAAAAAAACTGCTGAATCTTTGGCGTTACATGTGATGGACCTGACCTTGAGGATGGTGGCAATCAGCAACCAGTTCCACTCCAGGTTCTGCTTGTGGTTGAGGATGTGACTGTCTCTCAGGTTCATCATCAGTGCTTCTTCTGTGTCCTGAACACAAACACAGAAAAATATGATTTGACAATGAAAAAAATATAAATACAAAGATATTGATTTTTTTTTACTGTGAAACATACAAGGCACTAATTATAATGCAATGCTAATAACCTTGCAGCAGTTTTATTCCTTTATTTAAAACATCTGCTTCACCTTGTGCCAAATAGCACATCTGTCCTCAAACTGCAGTTAACTACAGGCTCTTAGGTGTGTTTAGCTAAGCTTAGCACAAACACTGAAAATAAAAGGAAACAGCTGGCTTTGTCAATTGCTATTTCAGGAGCAGTTAGTTTACACATTGGAGCCATTTGCTGAGTAACAACAGCTGGCTTTGAACATTTTACAAACTCTAAACAACATCCAGGTCATTCTCAAATGAACTGGTGGCTGGCTTGCTAGCTAACAAGATCTGAATTTTGGAAGTCAAATAAGGTTTATTATACATCTGTGATAGTAGCTTGTGGTTTCCCCCTTTTCAGCGTTTGTGCAAAGTTGGATGGCAAAGACGCATATTCCCCAAAATGTATTCCTTCAAACTACTTTAATATGTTGCTGAGGCACAGAGGGAAGATACTTAAAATCTAGACTCTGTAAAGAATGTTCATATTTACCTTTATGACGTAGATGTCTCTGTGGACACGAGAGTGTGACTCTCTTCGGCTATGTGAAGACACAGACTTGCGGATGATGTGGTCCAGGTAAAGACTGTGAGGTTTCAAACCTTTCTTCTTCTTCTCATGGAAACGCTTCAGATTGTTGACTGCTGCACTTGCTCGACTGGAACAAGCATAAACATGGGGGAAGTTTGGATTTTTCAGAAATTTGGTTTGTAATGTCCACAGTTCACTTCTGTACTGTGTTCACTGTTACAAGAGTGCTACTACATCAGTGTACCTTTATGAGAGAGAGTACGTTTAAACTTAACTGCGGTGTATTGCGAAATAATATAAAGTTGTGGTAAACGATTTTTGTAAGGGAACGCAGACATGCACGTGTGTGTACTCACAGTCGTTTCTGCTGTGCGATGTCAAAGGAGGCTGCCATGTTGATGAGGGTGGGGAGGCAGTGCAGATGGTGACTGTGGGAATGGGGAAGGATGGTGTTTGCCTAAACAAGACAGAGGCAGGTGGAGGAAAAAAAAGAAGATGCATTGTAGTGTTAGAATCCAAATAACTCAGTTGTAGCCGGCAGCTTTTAAAAACACACATTTTCCAGACTTGTGCAATGTTTATTTTGCAGTGGCACATAAGCACAAACATTAGTTTCAGGGTGGCAACCAACACTTCTTTAGCTTTCCAAAATAAAGGTGTCAGAGATACTTTTTGCATTTTAACATTACCATGTGTAAAAGTTCTCCCAGGAGGATGGTGGCTCTCACTGCAAGCTGATCATCGCTACTGGTCACGACTTCGACGAGACCCTATAGTGACAAAGGAGTTAATATGGTTTCATAGCAACATGGTGTTGAATTGTAACACAGAACAATCAGAGAAGACATGATGTGTGATACCATTAGAAACCATTCAAGCTTAATGTTTTTTATAGAGGTTAGGTGAAAGGGTCTGCCTCAGCTTACCTCTAACAGCCCACTGGTGATGAAGGCAGAAAGAACAAATGCCAGGTAGTTGTCCATCAGATCAGGCCTAATAAAGCAAACAGAAAAAATTACTACATGTCTCATGTAAACACTGAACTGACAGTCATTTTGTCAAATTTTTTTCAGCCTATTCTCTCATATCGTCTCTCACCTAGAGCGGGCCCGATGGGGAAGGATGACTTTGGCCTCAGCAGCAACAAACCCATCAGACAGTCTCCATGTGTCCTGGAACCTGGCAGGGTCTGAGAAAGACCAGAGCGAAGATTATACATGGCCTTATTTGACTTCAAAGAGTACCGAGGCATTTTAGTGTACAACTCTGGAGTATGTTTTCTGTCATGATCATACAAGGCCACACAGCCAAACTGCAATTACATATCAAGTACTGTATGTAAAAACACACAAATTACTAGGTACAAAGATGCTGGGAGGAAGTATAAAAAGAACTCTGAGGGTACAAAAGATGTTTCACTCACCAACACTTAGAAGAGCTTCAGTGAAGTCTTGAGTTACAATGGGCACAGGGAGCCTGAATATCTCATATAACACCTCCAGCAAGCCTTTCTGCAGGGCAAAATACATTAGAGCAATCAGATACACACTTGATACAGAACAAACTACATTAGTTAGTGCTTAAAAGAGCTTCGAGTATCTCGGTGTTGTGGCTGTGTAGCACATTACTCAAATTACTCGAGGGTAGCCCTAGTTCTTCTCTGAATCACTGGATAATATCTGATTTGATTCATCTGTGCCAATGTGGCTTTGGGTATATCTCACACTGAGCTCATACTCCAATCAGACTGCATCAAAATGTTATTTTTACTTTGAAATACTCAAAAAAAAAAACCAACAAAACAGGTCAATATGGCTCCTGTCATCACCAGTATTAAGTGTAGTGGGGTTCATGCTGCTGCCCATAGAAATTTGTGCTAACATAATAGTAAAGGCCCAAACGCACTGAAAGTGACTGACACACATCATTTCACACACATCAGACGATGCTCCGATACACTGCATGCATCAGATATTAAATTCCAACACCACAGAATGAGCAGTATTTTGGAAAAAGGTTGGTATTTAAATTAAGCCAGGGACAAGTTTGTATGCTTTACAGATATCCCAGTCATTTTCTATACATTTTAATTCAAGTAGCGTATATCGTTACATAAGGCAGGAGGGCAACTGTTGGTTATGTGCTGCTGCTTTCGTCAGTTGGTTAGCAGTAGAACACAAGTAAAGGCACTGGGGACCAGACATCTGGTCTTTCAGGTGGGTAAAAGTCACCTAAAGCACAGCTAATCAGAACTCTATACTATGTTAGAAGTCCAGTGTGTAGGATTTAGGTGGAACTACAACATAATAAAACATAATAAGTATGTTTCCTTCAGTGTATAATCACCTGAAAATAACAAACACAGTGTTTTCCTTACCTTAAAATGAGCTGTTATGTCTATAAAGGGAGCAGGTCTCATCTACAGATATCGCCATGCTGCACCCACATGTGTCTACAGTAGCCCAGAATGGACAAACCAAACATTGACTCTAGATAGGTCCATTAACACTGGAGTTATAGGCCCATCAGCGATGAGCAGTTTTGGCAAACCACTGATTTATAAAGTGAAACTGTTTTTATTCAGTGTTTTTACTAGTTTAAATCAGCTGGTTTATTTGTTTTGGAGAGGAGGAGACCTCTGTGAAAGATTTGGCTCCTGGTAAAAAACCTCCTTAACAATCAGATTTATGAAACAAGTCAAGTTTGATGACCAGTAATTGTCAGTGAACGTTCATTATGATACCAAGGGTCTAAGCTTTTATGTTCTTATTTTTAGTATCTGACGTGTGACAACACAGTGGTTAACATCTTTAGTTGTATAGATGTTGGCAGTGCTAGTTGTTATTGTTTAGCATTGCAAAAATACAATCACATTGTTCATAAAGTTTTAAGCTAAGCTAACGGAACTAACATCAAAACGTATTGTGTGCTCTCACTGCACGTCTGCCTCTCAGTCTCACTTTACTGCCTCACTGACTTTGGTTGCAGGGTCCTCCTTTGGTGCCCCAGAATCGAAACAAGGTCACAGCAGAGTCGTGAAAGCAGTGTGACACGCCTCATAACACTTGTGGTGCGTGTTTGGCCACTTAAAACAATAGGTGTACTTCCAATAGCATGCATTTGATACTTTCAGTTCATTTGGGCCTTTTTGGGCATGCAAAATAAGAGGCCTCTTTACAGTCAAAAGTCATGTTTTATGTCCGTAAACTTCTTTTTTTTTTGCATATGCAGCTGTTTCACTACTCACCCTAACTTCCATATTTGGTATGCAAAGTAAGCCAATTAAAGATTGGATCCCAGAATTTCCAGCCTTGCATAGGTTGATAATCCCTGAATGAAGACAGAGACAAGAAGAGATGTTAAGTTACACTGCACAGTAAAAAACAAACAAACAAACAAAAAAAAGTGTATTTATTAAATATAATTCTCACTTAAATTACTATATTTATTACTACACCTAAAAGTCCTTACCAGACCAGGAGCGAAAGGCTGCCACTATGGCCATTCTACTTGACAAGAAACGGGCCTCTCTGTCCTCCCTGTGAACATGAAAACATACACACACATTAAAAACAGAACACCATGTTCCATACACACAGCATCATTATGATCCCTGTCTGTACGGCGCTTCTCACAGAGCACTAAAAAGCATTTCACAAAGGATCAAACAACACCACAGAAGCAAAACAAAAAGCAAAACACTGAAGGGGAATAACAAAAAAATCTCTTTTTATATAAAAGCAAATCTTTCAGAGTGACTTAAAGGATTATCGTGACTTAGCCTGCCTCACATCCTCAGGCAAGTCATGCTGGAGTCAAGCAGCCCTGATAACAAAGGTCATATCACAAAAACACAACACAAACCCTCAACTTTCTCAATGCATGGTGTTACCAATATGGGAACACAGCAAACGGTAAACACAGGGAACGTCAGAACACTATCTTTTTGTTTCCACTGTAACAGTGACACTCTTCATACCCCCCACACACACTCACTTGAGTTGCCCTTCAGCCGTGTCTGCGTTGTGGCGGTAGTGAAAATCTGTGAAAGGCGCGAGGATTTGCTGGAGGACAGAACACACACAAGAGATAGATGAGTACAAAATGCAACAGATTTTTAGAGCACTTCATTAATTCTTGAAAATGAAGCAGAAGCATTCTTAAATATTCCCACAAAACATCTTGCAGTAATAATGAACCTGTTTCTGATCTCATATGACATCCATGTGGATTTTATGACTGGTGGTGATGAGATGCTTCTGTCCCAGGTGTCTGTTTACAGACAATGAGGCTTTAGAGAACTGCTGTAACTGATTACTGTAAGCTCCATGGGAAAGAGACGGGCAACCTACGGCCACTAATCCTGACTGGAATGACTCCCAGCACACTGGCTCATTTATAAACAGCAGCTTCCCCTCAGTTCATATCTGTCTGTATGTGTGTGTGTGTGTGTACCTCCAGTTCGACGTCAACCCGCACGTACTGACGGGTACGTGGGTGGTTGAGTAGATGTAGGATGGTGGTGATCAGAGCTTCGTTAATGCGACTCAGCTGACAGTCAATCACACTCTTTAGAATGGTGCTGAGGCCTCCGCGTTTGGCCACCACCTCTGGGTTCTTCAGGGCTACACGGTCAGTGAGTCGGCAAAGAAATATTACAGGCTTTTAAGATACCTTCACAGCAAACTTTTCCATAATATTTTACCACATTTCCATGACTTTACTTATGTAGTTTGAAATGGGTAGGCCTATATAGCGACACAGCCATATGTTATTTAATACGCACTTCCAAGGCATTTGCGGATAAGCAAACTGATAGCGCTTGCTAACTTTACTTGCTTTTTTGACATTCCTGCTGACAACTAGCTGCGTGCACACTGCTTGTAGACCAAACAGACACATACTGTCACTTTGCAAAACATCAGGGCTGCACCCCTTTAGGTGACAGAATACCAAAGATCCTGTAGATATCAATGAAATATGACGTGTTTGAATTATAATTTTGACAAGTTTGTATGCATTTATTTCTTGTTAAACAAATCTTATTATCTTTATTATTATCTTATTAATGTGTTGTCTTTTGTTGCCTATTAAATGCCATGTATGCACTTGTGATGCAGCTAAATCCACTATGTGCAAATGATGTGTGTGTCAATTCCCCTTTGGGGATAATAAAGTTTATCTTATCTTTCTTTATCTTAGTAACTGTCAGTGGCATCATTTTGCTGTTAACCACACAATATTTACGCATCTTATGCGTCTTGAATTTCAGTGTGAAAGTCTCAGTTAAACTGCAACACAACAAGAGAAGAGAAAATTTTAAACAATATCCAAAATAATAGATATTCAAAACTTTTCCAAATAATTTTGTTTATTCTAAACCATATCTAAGCCTGGAAAATAGTTTTTCTAATTTTACACTTTTTCCAGGAATTTCATTTCTGTGGAAACCCCAAACTAGATTTTTTTTTACAAGGTACTCCTGCCCATTAACATCGCACCTTCCCAAGGGCAGCCACAGTGCCACAGTGCCACTGCGCGTGCAGAATTAATGGTAATTTTTACACCTGTGTTTTGTATCTCCATCTCAAAGGGCCAGCTACTCACCTAGCTCACAGACGATGGCAATGGCTGCGCGAACCATGCGGTCTCTCTCCTGTAGTCCATCAGTGCCCACGGCAATTAGAGAGTTTGCAACAGAGGAGGGGAACAGCATGGCATTGACAGTGATAATCTACCAAGGGAGGTAGAGGAGGAAAACATGAGTCACCCATCAAACAAGTCTGGGCAAACAGAGGCAGAAAAATAACTACAATGGTTTTTTTATAGCCCTTTTTTTTAGGACTCTAGAAAAAGAAGATGTATTTTTGAAATGCTAAACAGTACCTGAATATATTCTGAGGGTCACATATCTTTATATTTACAATCCATGGAGTGATAACAGAAATGTATGTTATGATAAGAGGCCAGGCTATATGTCATGGAATGAACACAGGGGTTGTATTACTGTCTGATGACCATTAGTCCCTTTCTGAAACCAGACCCTGACTCTCTGTGTGTGTGCATGTGTATGGTGTGTGTGTACATGAGTGTGAGTGTGTATGTGTGAAGACAGTTTACAGTAAACTACAGGAGGGGCTATAAATAACCTCGCCTGCAGACTCATGCAAACCGTCCACACATTGACACTGCTGCTAACCCAATGATCTTTCTGCCGGTGCTAAGGCTGAGCTGTGAGGGCAGAGGGCACATTGCTCCAGCAATACTACAGTGACTGAATCAATTAGAGGAAGACAGTGGGGTTACAGTTATAAAAAAAGAAAGAAATACATATGATCTTACCTTTCGGACTAGTCTCAGAGCCTGAGTCCTCTCCCCCTCATTGCTCTGCTGGATGTCAATGCATCTAAACAAACACACAAGCATCATTAGCCGTGTCCTCTATTTGTTAGTTGGAGACAAATAAATGTGTCAGCAGAAGGAAAACAAGATGGCTAACTACACGACATCTTGTGAAAAAATCTCACCTTGCTATCAAATAGTCAACCTGTAGTCTGAGGACCTTCTGAAGCACAGTGGTGTCTCTGATGAGGTAGCGGAGCGCCCGCAACCCCGCCGCACGTACTTCCTTTGCCTCATTCAGTAGAGCTAGTCGCAGACTAGAAGTTCAAAAATGAAACACTTAGATGAGTCCAACATTGCAATTTGGGCATGATACAAGAATGACTGAGACTTTACATACTATTGTTATTTCTTGTTTGTTTTTTTTATAGCATGATGATTTCTGGTTCCTGCTGTTTTTCAATTAAAAACTCATCAAAATGCAAAACATTCCAGCTGATCAGGCACAGGACCTGACTTACAAACTATTTCACTTGGCTGTATAAATAAATATTGTAAATCGGGTGGATGCTGATAAAAAAAAAGTAAGTGACTGGTTGCTGTACAAACTTACCAGATGATGATTTCTTCGTATGTAAACCCAAAGTTTTCCTCACGGTGGCTAATGCTGCATAGCAGCTGCAACACAGAGACAGAACAAAAACTGAATTTACTAATTCATTCAAGGGATGCATTAAAATGGCTCTGGTCAAGGAAAACACTAAGCGTAATACGGATATGATGGTACAACTAGAGCCTCTCTAGGTGTGTGTAAGTGAGCTCACCTGAGAATCTCACCATTTAACAGTGTTCGAGTCAAAAAAGCATCAAACTAACTGACTATCCAATCTAACAAACAGCACAACACTTTCCTGCAGGGTGCTGCAGGAGCCATGCAGGTATGTTTGTTGTATTTTTCCACTTGTCTGTTACATGCTGACTTGTTTAGAGTAGGTGAGTCGTGACTGGATACTGTTGTGCTTTCAGTGGTGGTAGATGGAGGTTATAATCACCAAAACGTTGGGGCAACAGTCACAGGTCCAGTAGAGGGTGTCAGCTTGTGTCACCTCCACCACTTGTTGTTTATGAGTGAGCATGTTTGTATGAATGTGTGCTGCTTATATGAAAATAGAGGGTGATAACAGAAAGTAGGCAATAGGTTCTGTTGTATTCTTATGCTCATAGCCTGACGAGTTGTTCCTGTTTTCTGTACTTCACCAAGCGATGGACCCTGTTTTTAGCATGAATTGCCACTTAAAGCAGTTCCCTCACCACAGGTCCTCCATCATTAACAGAGGCCCACACACAGCTGGTGTATACAAGATTCAAATTCTATGTACACAAAAGCAGTTCATTATAAAAACAATAAGCCTTCAGCGACAGTCTGTGTCAACTGGTGAGCCAAAGCTAACAACAGCACAGTCTAAAACTCATTATATGCACAAAGCAATGAGCTCCTTGGGCAAAGGATGCTGCCATTTTGGAGCTGCCACCTTTCTTATAGGCACCCTGAGGCACCCTAACGCTCCCAACAAATCAGTGCTACTCCATCACAGTAGTTTAGTCTACCCTTGCCTGTCCCGATGCAGCAGTAGGGAAGCCGATCAGTGAATTAACCAGGTAATTTTTGTGTGACTTTTTCCTTAAAGCTGGACATAAATCTCCTCTCTCCTTCATAAACCACAGAGAACAGCAGGAGGAGAGACGGAGCATGATGGGATGGGTGATGAGAGGCATGGTGAGTAGGGGGTTGTTTTAAACCAGCTGTGATGTCAGAGCTCAAGCAGGCAGGAGGAGGGGAGAGAGGAGACGAGGAGGGGGGCATGTGACACTCTCTGGGGGGGATTAGGTCACCCTCACTGTCCTGGAACCCTTATAAGGAATCAGAGGCACGGTGCTCTCACAGACGTATACACACACACACACACACACACACACACACACGCACGTCATGGCTATTACCCTCCTGTCAGTTGTAAACAAGAGAGTTAGGTGTAGCTTCAGCCTGCTACAGTGCCAACTGCAGTTATCTGAAGGCCAGCACTCACTAGCTGCACAGCCACCAACGATTGATCAAAATATGTCCATGACAGTAAGTCAGACCTGGATTACAGCGGCAGGTCGCTCAGCAAAAGTCTGTGGCCAGGGTTATGTAAATGGCTTTGACATTTCTCAATGAGGTGACGGTGGGCAAAAATGTTGTGCTCAGAACACAAAAAACTGAAAGTTTTCCCCTAATACTTAGCTTTCAGTTTGCAAGTCATTTTCTGATTTTCCTGTTCAAAATAACAGGAAGGCTTAAGACTATGCAAGCATGTGCTGGGTGGAAGGCAGAAAAACACCCTGGAGAAGTCAGCAGTCCACCACAGGGCTGACACTGACTGTGTCCACAGCAAGAAAAACATCTTAAAACCACTGTTTATATGTAAAAAATAACTAGCATTAAAATCATTCTCTATCAGCGCTAAAACTCCAAAACACAAAGTAAAAAACTAAATCTCACATTCGTCTTTTTTTTCGTTTGCAAACAATAAATCTGTGTATCAAAGCCATCACCTGCTGTTACATGGGACAGAGACAGCCCAGTTATACAACCTGGTCTCTGCATGTTAAACCTATGTTCTGATGCCTCTGACTGTCCATGATCACTTGTTTTATGTTTCAGTTTACCTGCACACACAACTCAGTTACTTTTATTGACATTTGTGAAATTTTGATGCAAACTAGTACCCATTAATCTTCACTTTTACCATCAACACTGCAGTGCAAAACTGAAACAAGACTGTTTATTACCCATGCACAAAGTGCTCACATTGAAACAGACTGATAGTTAGTTCGGAAAAACAGAAATGAAAAAACATTTCTGAGGTTCTGACCAAATATTAGGAATCTCAGGTTCCAAAATCAGAGTGCTGCTCTTGATGCACATTAGGTCAGAGTGCTTTCCCATCCCTAGAGCTCCTGTTACATTTACTGTCAGCGTCACAATGACAGGCACAGCTAGGCCTGCTGGCAGCTACACCCAAGAGGAGAGGATCAAGGAGAGGTTAGTGGTGACACTACAGAGGAGGGGGAGCACAGCTAGTCAATCTTTACAGATGTCTAAACAGTGAGTCAACCTTCTTGAAAAGCTTCAACAGGGTCTTCATGTTGGTTTTGGGAGATAACTAACTCACTAATTCTCAGTGTTGTCAACACTGCCTAGATTAACAAAGAAAACACTGGGGCTAAACGTGATAACGTGACAGCATTACCTTTATGAAGTTGTTCAGGTGGCCCAGTTTTCGCATGTTACTGACTCCGTGCGGTTTGGCCACATTTTGAAGGATTTCACGGAAGTTTTCTGATGGTTCTGCCGGAGAAAGAAAAGGAAATACAATGTAACTAAGACAAGCATTTAAAGCCATATTGCCATAATATCAGTCGATGAACCGTAATTTATATGTTGCAGGAAGGAAGTTGGTTTAGCTGGTCAAACTAATTTAGTGTGTACAGTCAAAACAAGGTCTAGACAGTAAAAGCAAGACTTGAGCTGGGAAGTGTTTCTTTGTTTTCAGTTCCTTTCAATTGTGATGTGCTTCTGTAATTCTTGATGTTTTTCACCAAAAACAGATGGTTTTAAAAAGTATTTTCTTGGCAGTAATTAGTGCTTTCCCAGTAGTTTAGTTTGCATGGAAAGCAGTTGCAGATACTCCATTTCAACAGTAAGAAATAGGCTGTAGAAACTATGAATACACCAGCTTAATGAATTGCATGAAATATTTCCCCTTAGTGACAAAGTACAGAGGATGAGCCAAATTTAGTTTCAATCTTTCAATATTAGTCATCAGTCAAAACAATGTTGTAAACACAAGCTTCAAAATACTGGACTATAACAAACAGCTTTGCCGGCACTTCAATAACTGTACCTTAATTAGTACAAAATGTACAAATGTTCTTCTGTAAGTAAAAATGACTAAACCAAACAAAACAAATTAAGCAAGCACTTATTAGGATCTTTACCCACACAGACATAACCAGAGATCCATCAGTTGACAGGACAGTGATGGGAATCTATCTGTACATGCAACAGTCTCTTGCAAAGGGATGTGGGCTAGTTCGAGCATGTGTCCCATGTAGGAATGTGTATGCAATAAAGTCGACATGGGATTTGCATACTAATTTTGGACTTGATGATCTTGAACCCTTGGGCACAGACATGGTTTAATCTTCAGCTTTAGGATTGCACAAAAACTCCCCTGACACCCACCAGTGTTACAGGCACACTCATCCTGACCTGGAATAAAACATTGAGGTTGACTTATATCTTACACATAGTAATTTTACAAATTTCTGGTTAAATAGTTCACAGATTAAGTGTACACCATTCCTCTGTAGGGGGCTTGGATCATGTCAGTGGGCCTACAACACAGTTGGCTTTTTATAATGCATTCATGTGCCATTTTGGGTGCAAAATACCCCAAAGGTTTACACTATTATATTGTAAAACCAGCTGGTGCTTTGATCCCAAAGATTGGAACAGAGAACCATGTAAACAAAGTGGTATGTGCTGCTGCTGCAGGAGTAAATCTGTCCAGCTTGTGCAGCTGTGTATCAGTGTGCCACTGGAAAAACCACCCTGCGCTGTCTAAATGCTACTCAGCTAACAGCCTTGAAACCAGATTTCTCATACAGCCAGCGATGACCAATGCATGACTACAGCACTTATGGTTGGTTGGCTAAATAACAGGCTATCTTGCCCACTCACACCAATCAAAACAACAGAGCGTCGTCATGGCTGGTTAGCTGTGGCAGCTAGCTGACGCTAACTCAGCTAGTTAGTTAGCTCGCTACCGCCTGTTATTATGATATCGCTAGCAATGTTATTAGACGAAACAGAAAGGGAAAACTGGCGAAATGACAACAGCAATGACAGGACAATAGCACGGACTAACGGGATTTTCACTTCACAGGGCTAGTGTTTGCAGAAGAGCTCCTCATCCATTTTGAACAATAATCGCTTTCAGGGTGATGTGATGAAGCTCTGCTTACCTCTGGTCAGATCCAGCGGTACGTTCTCTTCCCCGCTGTCATTCCGACCTGTCAAAAACACACACAGCGGACATGGTGAGGGGTCACGCCGGGGTCATCACGTGCCTGAGAAAATCTAGTTTCGCAATATCCCTCAATAACAGTCAGCACTAAATCGAGTTTTTCACGCTTACCTCGCATCCGAAGACTCCGGATAGGACGGCCGCGGAAGCTGGCCGCCATGTTTCCAGTAACATACACAACACCGGAAACTTCGCGGCTTCTCGCGAGAAATCAGACAACGACGGTCGTCGCGACAAAAGCTGCAGCAAAACTCACACAGACCTGAGATCAGCTGGATCCTCCTTAATCCTCCTCTAATGTTATCAGGAAGAAAAACGTAAATCTGACCTGGCGACTGTTTTATGATCAGTGAGGAATGAGCTAGTTTACAGCTCTATAGGGACTGTTCTTTACTTGTGAGAAGGGAGGGGTGGTGCAACAAGGGGGTTGTCAAATAATTTTTTAAGCACTGGGGTGGAATTTATGTTTTTATTTTGGCTTAAGGGAGGAAAATATAACTTTAAATGGCTGTATTATGTATTTATTTCACTACTAACACCATTTATCACAGCCAGACACTGTGAAAACAGAAATTACTATTGGATTTTCACATTTCCAACAATCCTTGGACACATCAAGTGCAACAAACGCTTGCTTTAGGAAATAAACTTAAACAAATCTGTGCTTAAAATAGTGACATTTCATCAAAAATAACTTTATTCTACATTTAAAAATTTGCCAGAAATAAACCACTTGCACCAACCAGCCAGTGTGCACGACAGGAATGAAAAACCAAGGTTTTCTGCAATTCCAGGATTTCATCTTCAACCTTCAACTTTCAAACATCAAAGGGTACGTTTTTAAAATCTAACAACTAATGTATGGTGGGGGTCACTCAGGGGGGCTCAAGGAAAAATATTTGTAGCTTTGGGGGAGGGTTTAAAAAGAAGAAGAAGAAAAAGAAGAAGAAGAAGAGGGAGAGTAAGATGAAGTCACACACCAGACACACCTGTCCTCTGATAAGTAAAGAAGTAAAGAACAGTTTCATAGCCTTTCACAGTGTCACTGCCTGATCCAATTTAATCTTCATCAATAAAGTTTGTTTTACCTTTAGGAATGTATGAACTTCAGAATTAAGGCTTTGTTTCAGGACAACATGGTTTTTGTTCCTGCTGCAGCATTTCATTGGAGTAATTTCGTTTGTGATATTGACTGGGAGAAAGTTTTGACCTTTTACCACAAAGGTTTCTGCAAACAAACAAGGTAAATAATTTTTTTTTAATTTAAATTGATCCAGTGAAACATTTCTTTAAAAGTTAAAGAGTGACATAAATGCAGGAGCCTAAATTGCTATTTTTGTAAATTACATCCTGAAACTTGGTCCTATTTATTTTGGTCTTGTAATCTGACATGTGCTGTGGAAAGATATTACCAAATTAATAGCTGACAACATTCTCTCAGATTTTACGGCTTACTATAGAAATATCATATTTGGGTGCTACAGTTATTGTGACAAATATATTAATGTATTTTTCCTTATTACCAGAAAACTACAATCAATAACCTGGGCTATTATTTGCTAAAATCACCGAAATAAAGAGGCCTATATTTGGGACAGACGTCTAAATGGGACAGGCCAATCCTTTCACACAAAACTGTTGCTCAGCAAAGATCAGGAAATAC
>JAPZEB010000022.1:34888683-34908709 GCA_029783705.1 Chaetodon striatus | reverse complement strand
AGTGATTTATGGTCCAGTATGTGTCTTGATTTTCCCATAACTGCAATGCTCCTTGCCAGCTTTGATTGAATGTGATTTATTCTAGGTTTCCAGCTGAAGTAGGAGTTAGGTTTAAAGATACAGTGACATGGAGGGGTGAAAAATCAGGTGAAGAGTTTAGCTGCAAAATGTAAGATTGTTTCGGCTTATACTGAGTCAACAATGCTGGAATCAAAACACTTACCACGTTAAGGCTTATATTTGTTCTATTTTGACCCCTTCTAGTCTGAATAATCCTCCGCAAAATAACGAGGGATGAGGACATAACCTTAGGGTATTAAATGGTAAATTCAGGCTGGGTAGTACACTACACTCAGTTATATATATGAGCACTAGGGGGCAGCAAATCAATGAGGCTGTGTGCGGGCTGCAGCAGCCTCAGAAAGAAGAAGCAGCAGCAGCAGCAGCTTTCGGGTCTCGATCGTAACTCTCATCACATCAAGACGCATTCAGGCAATTAAAGAAGTGATGCTCCATATTGCAATGTTTATACCGTCAATCTCATCCTTCGCAGTAGACACGCCGGAGCTGCAATGAAGGTGCGGTTGTCTTTATAAAACCTCTGTTTCATTTTTACCTCTGCTTAGACTACCGCTAGCAGCAGCTAGCTAACGTTAGCTAATGGAACGCAAGCTTCATGTCGCTGTACAGGGTGAGCTGACGTTATGTTACCTAGCTGTGCTAGCTAATTGTCACGAAGATTGGACAGACAGCTGTCATTAAATACCGAGTTGACTGTAATGTTATGTATCCAATGATTCGGGTATTTTCTTTTTTAAATATATATACGTGTAGTTATTGTTCTGCTTTCTTGCAACATAACGTCAGCTGGTTATCAATATATTTTAACAATGTAGCTAGCTTAATTGTTCGTGTTGTGGTTGTGTTTTGACAGAGGCTGTTTGCTCTCTGCCTGCACGGTTTGTTTTGTTGTGTTTAATATGCGCTCTGCACAAAGGCTTACAGATATGTAATCTATAATAAGACACCCATGTGTGGCCCCTGTACACATGATAATAGGACTTGTGTCTGTGTCAACCATGTGCATGAATGATGCTGTGAGAGATGCATGCATGTTAAAGATACAGCAAGTATCCATCAACCAGATTAATGCGAGGATGGGAAATATTTAAAGTGTATTCACGCTGTCAGGCAGGGGCCTCATCCATGTGGGCTTCATGCTGTGGTCTGCTGAATGAAGTCATGGGTACTGGGGCCGTCAGAGGCCAGCAGCCAGGGTTTGGAGCCGGTGCTGGACCCTTCAGATTTGCCCCCAGTGCGGGATACTCCACATACCCGCCCACCAGCTCAGGGAGTCCCAGTCTTGTATGCAAGGCCTGTGGCCAGGCCTTCTCAGTCTTCAGGAGGAAGGTAGGTATCTGGATGTTTCTGTGTGATGGCAGTGCATGTTAATTGGTCTGCTGACTTAATGAGAAGATTAAGGTGCATGTGTAGAAGCAGAGGGGGATATTAGATGAATATTTTAGACAGAGGTACTAATTACTCGCTGTACTTGGCTGTGGAAAACGGAGTTGTTTTTGGCTTGTAGATAGAGCGCATGTTTTTACTCTCATTTTCTAGTCTAATCATAATTTGAATGTTGTCCAGCCAGTAGACTTCAAATTTAAAGTGAAATTAGTTAAAATAAAAACATAAAATCCTAATATTACTAAATTTTAAGTCACTGATACAAATGAAATGCTTAAATGGTAAAGCATGTGTGTAGAGCAGAGCACAGCTGACCACTGTGTTCTGCAGAGCTGAAACAATATTTTGGTGTGTGGAAACAAAAAGGCTAAAGTTAATTTAATTTACACCCAGAGGCCACTAATTTCTAATGAAAGCGCTGTGCCGTTCTAGCTGATTGCAGAGACAGATGGACACCATACTTGCTCTGTAATATCTTCACTGTGTGCTCATGTTCATGTATGGCTTTGGGTCTCATACTGTCTGAACCCTGTGCTCCACTCACTCACCGTGCCAGTCTAATCCCACGTCTTGCATTTATTACTGTTTGATGTTTGTCACTTAAAAGAAATGAGCTGCCTCCTGACTCTGCGCCTGGAGAGGCAGAGCAGATGTGAGTGATTGAAAAATACAGGAAAGGTCTGCTGGCATTGATATGCTTTCCAGTAATTTGTTAAATGTTGTCTCTCCATGTTTCCCTATTTTTTTTTTTTTCTCGTTTTTACGTCATATTACAAGTTATTGTTAAAATTTTTTAAATAAGGGTTAAATAGGAACGTTTGGCCACATTTTTATGTCAATTGCGGTGTTCTTTTATGAGGGAGTTTTTGCAGTAACACATGGTAGAAGAGGCCCCAAATCCCAAATTGCCTCATTTCCATCATGTTGTTTTCTTTTCACTCTCTGTTTCTGCAGTATATTTGCTGCGACTGCAAGAAGAGCTTCTGCTCGTTGTGCTCCGTGCTTCAGGAGAATCTGCGTATTTGTGCCACATGTCACTTGCTAAAGGCAACAGCTTTTCAGCGGCCGCGGCTCATGCGCCTACGAGTCAGGGACCTGCGTCAATACTTGTTGCTCCGTAACATCCCCACCGATACCTGCAGGGAAAAAGAAGATCTGGTGGACTTGGTGTTGTGTCACCAAGGCATTGAGGAAGAGGATGACCCTGACACTGGCAGCCTTCACTCACGTTCCCTGTATACACCGACCCCTTCCACCACACAATCAGCCTCAGAGCTGTCTGCTTTTGTCGCCTCTCAGGAGGAGCAGCTCAGCAGGAGTGATAGCTCTGATACCAACCAGGTCAGGACCTGCTTTAAGCTATTTATGATTTTTAGTAGCACCACACATCAGCCATACACTTATTATTTGCTGAGGCACAGAAGTCTGTGTTAAGTCTTAAAACCTTTTTGGCAGGTAAAATAATTAAGCTGAAAGCTTACACTTCCAAAGAGTCCTCACAAGTGTTTTTCCACTGTCTTTAGGTTATTTATTCACATCTAATACATCATGTCAACACGTTAGGCTGACTGTTTGTTGAGCTGTCATTAATGAGTCTATGGGAACCACTTGACATGCCACCAAAGACAAATATAGAAACAAACTGAGGTTTATTGTTCATCCTTTCATTTTGGCTTTACTGCAATTTGTAAGCCTGCTAAAAAGAAAGTGATCAGGATTTCAGAAAGCAGAGAGGTTAAAAGTAAAATAGAGAATAAGACACCCATCAACAGGCGCTGAAGAGGGAGCTCAGCTCCAAGCAGCTAGGATTCACTATAAATACTTGTACTTGGCCTGCTTAGGGAGCAGTAAGCTTTGCTATGAATGGAAGGTACGAGACATTGTTGTTCCCAAGGTGTCAATGAGCTGTCTGAAGAGTGTCTAATCCTGATCCCTAGTTAACTGGCTTGTTCCTTGCATGCAGTGACCACTAATGTTTGTTGTTGCTGCTGTTGTGTTGCAGGATATTGGCGATGCCACATCTGTGTCTCTCCTAAACCTGGATCCCAGTGAACACACTCCTGAGGTAATATGTCACTAATCAAATTCCCTGCTTTCATTATGAAATGATATATCTCATGCGAAGTATGATGAATGCATTTCTGTTGCTAAATATTCATATTGGATTATAAATAGAAATAATTGGTGACACAGCTATATGTCTAATTTTGTGCTGCAACTTTAAGATTGCAAGGGAAGCAGTTTAAGGGTTGACAATGAGAAGTTAATGCTTAAAAATTCTTGGCTGGATCTGAATGAAAAAACAATAAAACACAATTTACATGAGATTCTGCTGCACAACAGAGAGTTTTGCCAAGCATGCTTTCTGAAACCGCTTCTCCCCTTGCTACAAAAATTGTAGTGTCTTGCAGATTGCCATCATCAATGAACTTCAAACTTTAAATATAAGTCAAAAAGTGCTTTTTGTGCAAAAGAAGCAGTAATAAACCTCTTTATGATGCATCATGAAAAAAGAGATTTTTAATGACAATAAACTTTCTTACTAAACATAACACATGAAGGAGTCTGGGAAATACTTATTTTAATCTATCCTTTATACCGACTGCTTACATTTTTAATGATCCTGAGTACAGTTGTTGTAACTGCGTGTCATGTGCTACCAGATTCTGCTGTTCTGCACGCAGCTGTCTCTTGAGTAATTAAATATTAACGTAATTTAAACTGCAAAGTTTGTCATGGGAATCTCAACATCTTGTTTCATTTTGTCCCTAGGTCAGTCCTCAGACACGACGTCGGGCCAGGGCGTCTCTCTCAGACATCTCCAGCTTGAGGGACATCGAGGGCCTGTCTGTCAGGCAGCTGAAGGAAATCCTGGCCAGGAACTTTGTAAACTATTCAGGGTGCTGTGAGAAGTGGGAGCTGGTGGAGCGTGTCAGCAGACTGTACAGAGAGACGGAGGAGAACAGGAAATCTTGTGGGTATTAACTTTGTTTGTCTGAGTGAATACTGGGTGCTTTAGTTTAGCAGATGTTGACTTATAAAAATGTCCTAATTAATTAAATTTACTGTAGAATAGGGTTGCAGCGGTATACTGGTTTTACAGAGTACTGTGGTATGAAAAATGACAGTTATCTTACCACGTACATTTGCTTATCTACAGTATTGAAAAGAAGGGCAACCTGATGGAGAATCTCACCTAATTTCTCCAACTTTTTACACATATTTCCATCAATTAAAATGGTTTCAAGTTCAATTTACAGTAGAGCATTTGTTTAACCAAAAAAACCCTTGTGTTTTCATTCTGTTATGGGTCATTGAAACTGATAACAATAGTAATAACATATACAGTAATACTGTGAAACTGTGATTGTTTCTAACACGATTATTGTACTGTAAAAATCTCACACCTTTGCAGTCCTACTGGATAGAATAGAGGCTGTCTCGACCACAGCTTGCTTGCAAGTCACAATAGTAATTTTAATTTTATTTTTCTTGCAGTGGAAAATGTGAGCAGTACTGTAACCACAGGTAAGCTGTCACTCATCTGTGTGCACACTGTCCTAGATGCCAGTATTTGATACCACATCCTGTTTTTAACTATTAAAACCTAATGTCTCTGCTTCCTCTGTCAATATGACGTACTTTAGGTAATAATTTACAATTGGTTGCACTGATCACAAGGAGAGTAATTCAGATGAGTTTCCTCATTCAGTATCATGATATTATGTCTTTCGCTTGCTTTACTCCTCCCACACTAAAGTGGTGGCCTTCCCCCCTCCTATCTGCAACGGTGCCATTGGAGGTAAGGCTTATAGATTCCTCACCACTGTTGCCGTGGTCACATGCACCACCTGTGACTCGCCTCTCCATCCTATGAACAGTGTTGCCACCACATCTGTATTCATTGTGAACCCATTCTCATTCGTGATCCAACTTTCCTCTTTGTGAAATCCCTGTATGTGGTCCTCATGTGGAATGGCATTGACTATGATCGTCTCTGGCTGTTTTACTGAAGATGAAAATGAATGAATTATTTTTAAGAACAGAAATTTAAACATGTCAGTTTTTTTTTGTCATGCTCCAGGAACATTGATCTACCATGAGATCAATCTCTATCATCTATTCATGTGCTTCAACCTGTGAAGCGAATCATACTGAGAACTCCAGTATGTCAGCTGTGTATATTCACTCCCTTACCAGCACGCTTCCAGTGATAAAGACTGCTTGGTCGTCATAGAAACACCCTGACACATAGCCATAACCAGGCATTGACATTTTTGAGGAGATTGTGAGCATGACCTTACCAAGATAAGGCACACTTGATAAGATGAGGTGTTTTATTAAGCTGCTGAGTGTGTTGCTGGCCCAGTGTCCCTCCTCAGTGCATGAGATACCTTTCTGTTTTTTTGTGCTGTGTTTAAAGCAGTGTCCTAACATTTCCAGTCACCTCTCTGTGTCTCTGTCAGACGGCGAGAAGGGTCCGCTGACGATCCACGACGACAACCTCTGCAGGATCTGCATGGATGCTATGATTGACTGCGTTCTCCTGGAGTGCGGTCACATGGTCACCTGCACCAAGTGCGGCAAGAGGATGAACGAATGCCCGATCTGCAGGCAGTACGTCGTGAGGGCCGTGCATGTATTTAAGTCCTAATGCACCCCTGCAACACCGCAGCACCTGCTTCAGAGCAGCAGCTCAGACTGAGACTGTACCTTAAATCAACCATGCAGCTCATAACCCTCGATTCCCCAAAAGACTTTTTTTGTGGATGTTCCATGTTTGTATTCCCCAAAACTCTCACATTATTTGCACATTGAAATATTATGAGAAATGTGTTTTTCTTAAGAATTTGACTTCAGTTTCACCAGTGGGCAGAGCGTAGGATCGTACCCTCCTATTAGTCATTCCTCAAGTAAACATATCTCTAATCTGTGTTCATTCCTAAGTGTCTGTTTTGCTTTTCTTACAATTTTTCAAAGCAAAGAATGTGTGGCACTCAGCCACGTGCAGTCCTGTTAAACACAACTCATCACCCTCAGATCTGCCTATAAACTGTAGCTTAAGAGCACCTCTCTTTACAACTGCTGCAACTGACTACATATCTTAGTAACACCAAGGATAGGCGCACACTGAACCTCACTACAGGCGAGAGGGTGAGTGAACAAGGTGCCAAATAATGGGTCATGCCCTTATGCTTCTCACCCATTTTTTTCCCCTCTCGACTGCGTGGTTCAGTGTGCGGCTGTTGGTTTTTCAGCACGTCTTAACAGAAAGCACTTTGTTCACACTGTGTGTTAATGAACAACTGCTCACACCCCACTGCAAACTATGACAATGGTGGCTGAGGTAGCACGTGTACTAAATCTTGAGTACTTAAAGGTTATCATTGGTATTTTTCAACCTGAACCCAATTTTCTCATGTTTTTCTGTGCAAGTGAGTAATGGGAACAACAATTTTTGAAATTGGTCCAGTATTGAGCGACTGTCAGAGCTGAAACAGGCTGCAATATAACCACTCAGGGTGTCGGAGCACCCTCAATTTACGTCAACTAAAAGTGGTCATTTTTGACGCACAGGCTCAGATTATTATTATAAGTGTCTGACAACATTGTGGAAAGGATCTCTAGAGATATGGATCTTTTGTTTAAGCCTGGTGGGTTTGGCGATAGCAATTACAGGGCTGTTTCTGGTTAAACAAAAACAGTCTTATTCTTTAACAAAAAGGTCTGTCTCTGTAGGGCTCCTTTCTGTAATGTTGGCACACATTTAAAATAACAATCTGATCCTGTTAGTGGCAAAAGAAACCACTTCTATTAGATGTAAATTGGCGGTGCTTAATTGCCCTGAGTGGTCACATTGCAGTCTGTTTCATGGCTGCCAGCTGCAGCTCTCTCCCTCAGCACTGACGGAATTTTAAAAAAATCGTATTCCCTTTAGTCACTTAAAAAGAAAAACATGGGAAAATAGAGTACAGGTTTAAAATACTAAAATTACCCCTCAAGCTTGACTGATGATATTTGGGAGGTTACTAACTTTGTTCCTGTCAGTGGAAACGGCTGATGAGAAATCACTAATCTTGTGTTTTCTTCTCAAGTTAAACTTAGTGTTACTTGGTCCACAAATGAGCAGGTCCTCTGCCGTTGTGACTCGAGGATATCGCTGATTGATATTAGTGATTAATGACGAAGTCGATGCATTATTAATTATATTTACTTGTTTTGTTATAGAAGCGCATATTGTAATGCATTACATGTTTAAATAGTCATACAAAGTCTGTCATTACAGCAATAGCTAACATCCGCTGTCACCTCCGTCTCTGCACTTCAGTGGAGACAAAAGACAAAAACCGGTGCTAACTCATCCAACCATCTTCCCCGTTTTCCAGCTGAACTGTGGATGTGAAACTCTGAATGTTTTTTTTAATTTTATTTTTGTTATGTCGTACATTGTTGGGAGTGGAATGAAGTGTCTTAATGCTTTTCAGTTGATTTTCTCTTATGTAGGTTTAATGTATTGAACTAACTATTCAAAGACATAGCTACAAGTTTACTGACACCTGTGGTATAGAAAGTATATAGAAATAATGACTTGCTAATGTACATTTGCATATAATGATCCATATGAGATGTATATATCTATATTTTTTCCATTTGATTTAAATTGTGTAATATCAGATTATTGAAATCTCCCTGGGATTGGGTTAGGTTATTATTACAGAGTTCTGTTTTCCTGTCAAGTGGTTTAAAAAAGTGTGTTTAATCTGCATAGGTTTGCTTGAACTATCTGTCCCTCTTGAACCAGAGCATGACAAGAACCTGTATGACACCAATTATGTTATTACCCTCATCTCCTCCACCTATAAAACTTCCTGTTTTATTTTCTCTCGCCCTAATCCTGCTCATTTCAAAGTATCCAGCTCTGAACTGTACCCACACAAAGTCAACATTGCTGCTATTACAGTAAAGATGTCCCCTACAATCATGAACAGTAGCTGAGCAGGTTGCACTTTTCCTTTAGAGAGGGTGTAATTGTGTGCAAGGTTTGGTCTTTGTATTTGGGAATGTTGAACTTTTTATTTTGGTAATTAAAGATTTTAATTAAAGTCTGTTTTTGTATACTCATGCATCACAAGCAGTGTCCCTCTGCTATCTTGGATAAAGTAGTAATTAGTGCTGAAGTAATTAGGTGCTTAATTGATCAACAAATTGATCAGCAATTTTGATGATAAACTAAGTCATTCTAAGAGCAGGAAAACCAAAACATTTACCAGTTTAGCTTGTCAAATGTGATTTGTGTGATTTGTGATTCTTTGTGATTTAAAAACTTCACATGGGACTCGTTCGAGCAGGCTTTTCTGATATTTTACAGAAACAGTAGGACAGTAGTACATGAGACAATTAATCTGTTGAAAATATGGTTCCTCTGGCTCCTCCTAGTTCTCCCAATGGCACTTGCACAAATCCACTGCAAACACAAACCACCCCACAGCCCCCCAACCCTGCACGTTCTCAGTATCTTCAGTGCATGGCTTCAGTTGTTGTTTGAAATCCTTTCAGGTGCTGTAGCTCTATACCTCGGAAATCCTGCTCTGTGTTTATGCTTGTTTTATCTCAGGTTCGATTTTCTTTTTAGCTTGTTTTTTAGAGTTGGTCTTCTTTGGTTTACTTGTGTTTGCCGCTGATGCTGTTCTTGGCGATGGAGGGATGGGCTGTTTTTTCATTGCTGGTGGTTGTTGCTCAGCATTTAGAGACTCCTGGCTCTAACTGGCTGTTGTGTTCAGGCGTGAAGGATTCTTGACAATTAGCAGCACTAGGAGGAGCCCGAGGAGCATGTTTTTTTCACAGATAATCTGTCTCAGCAAACATGACAAAAAACTATTTTTATAGATGTTGCTATAGTATTTGCTAAATAGCAATAAAGACAAAGTACAACTGAGACTATTTTTGCAGGCATTTTCCACAGTATTATACAAATTCAAAATGTGACCTGATGATCGTGCTGTCATGGGTTAAGGATCACTAGAGTTATTACAGTTTATCCTGTGGGGGACATGAATATGTGTACCAAATTCCACAGCAGTCCATCCAGTAGTTGCAGAGACACTTCAATCAAACCACAAATGTCAACCTCACAGTGGCGCTAGAGGAAAAGTCAGAGGCTCACCTGTAGCATTTATTCTCCGGGGAGAAATGTCTCTTCAAAATGTCATGATATTTTGTCAGATATTTCAGTCTGGAGCAAAGGAGTGGACCGACAGACATGTTGACATTACCATTCCTAGAGCCAAGGTCGCTGGCATGGCTGTAAACCACTCTCATATCCACAACACACACACACGATACACTGATCAGCTAAAACATTGAAATCCCTGTTGCGATAAGTGAAAAACATTGATCATTTCATCACAATGAAATGTTCTGCAGGGAAACCTTGGGTCCTGGCATTCATGTGGAGGCCACTTGACGCACTCAACCCAATCATCACCGTCGCAGACCAAGTACACCCCCCTCAAGCAATGGCACTCCCAGATGGCAGTGGAGGAAGGTGACAAAGAGCTCAAGGCGTTGACCTGGCCTCCACATTCCCCAGATCCCAATCTGATAAAGCATCTGTGGGACCAGCTGGTACCCCAGAGGCACCCCAGATCCACAGTGGGGTGGGACTTGGCTTTGACCTGTTGATGCATTGACATAGGACCTCTGGGTAGTGTCCTGTGGTGTCTGACACCAGAGCGGCAGATCTTATGAGTCCTGTGGGCCGAGAGGTGGGGTACAGGTATGTCCTATGAATGCTTGCTCAGGTTATGATCTGGGAATTTGTAGGCCAGGTTGATGCCCTAATTCTTTGTAATGTTCCTTGAACCATTCCTGCATTCATTTCTCAAATACTTCCTAGCACATGAAAACTGACAAGACTCAGTGATGGTACAAATGAAATTCTTTTAATGCATGTTAGCACTTCGTTTTTGGATTTACAAATATAAACATTATCACATTCACCTGAGGTGATAGATTACAGCACAACACACCCCAAAATACACACAACACCTACTGTATGGAGTTATTATTTAAACATATGCAAATTTGTTATTTGCAAAAGTCTTTCTTAAACCTGTATGGAGAACCAGATGTGTGGGGTTGACTGCATTTTGTAAAGTCAGTGTTCAGCAAATCGTCAGTCACACGTTTGCTGCGACAGTTACAAAGTTGCGATTTCCTGCCACTGACGTTTGGGTGTTAAACTCCACAAACTGGATGCTGCAACAAGCTCAAGCACCCCGATAAATTATCTGCAAGCATTATTTGACCCAGCTCTGAGACATCAATGTCAAGTTACTGAATAAAAGAATAAATACAAACTGTTATAAAAAAAAAAAAAATCAATAAATTAATGTTGAAATGTTGAAGAAAAGCCCGTCAAACACAACACTCAACAGTCATAAAAGTATTAAGGTAAGTGAAGACATGAGGGTGTAACAGGAATATGTTTACTCTGTTTTATCATTCTTGAAATACATTCTAAATATTTGGGAAGTATTTATGATAATTTAGTCAGATATTTATTTCTGTACAGGTTATTTTTTTTTGTCTGATACTGAAGTTACATTAATGTCAAATACAGATTTTGGCACATAGAAGACACTGCTGTATGAAGGCAAACTGAGGATGGGGACAGTTTTCAGTTCACATGCTGTACAGTCTCTGATATTTAGCTCCTGAGACACTGTAAACTCATGGAATGATGCTTGTATAAAAATACTGCGTTCTCAAATATTTAAAGATAAAAATAAACAACCCAACAGTCAATTACAAGCACGTCTCTATAAAAGTACAATCGCAACACAAATACATGCATGCTGTTTTCTCTTTATCTGTCCAGTGAATGTCTGTCACCTCAGTCCATCCAGGAAAATGTCCCCTGCTTCTGTTCATTTGCTGTGACATTGATTCAGAGACTCATCACAGGACCAGTTTAAAAAGAAAAAAAAAAACTTGTTGAAATAAGTGCAAACAGTTTTTCAATCGTTTTTGTCCTGTTCACGACTAGCTCGTCTTCTGCAGCAGTTTGTCCTCTTTCAGTCGAAACGGTACGCTCACAGACATCTCCGCGATGAACCTTTCGCAGGCCGTCTTGGTCACCTGCTTGCAGAAGCGAAGGTCGATCTGACAGATGCTTCCACAGCGCTTGAAAAAGTTTAGGGAATGGTCTGTGACCCGGTTACAAACTACAGGGAAACAGAGAGAACAATATTCAGTCACACGCTTTATATTGAAAAGGGATCATGTGTGGAGAAAATTCAATTAATTTCCTCCTCTTATGTTGTGTAACATCAAGTAAAGTACAAGATCTCAGAGTGCGTGCAGATTATGTAAGTGGGGCAAATGCTAAATATGTAGCAAACGCCTAACTCTTACATGCCTTTTCCCATGGGGTCTACTAAAAATGGCCCCTGTAGGCAGTTCATTTACAACCTGTTTACAACAAAGCAGGCAGCTGTAAATTTCACATCTAACTACATTCAATTTGATGTAGTGGTATTTTTGTGGCTTTTATTAAATTCAGTTTATATTCACAATTTTGCTACTTGAGGTCAAAATTACGAATGAGACAAAGACATACAAATGGATTAACAAAGGCAACTCTGCATCCCTTTGTTCTGCTTTATACTTATTTTATTTTTAGATATTTTTGTTCTTTTAGCTTTAAACTCTGGTTGCTGCACATCATCTGTTGCAGAGTTCATGAATTACTGAGTATGTTATGCACGCAACTCGATCTACTTATAAACTTAACATAGCAACTGGTTCCCCAGAAAGAACTTAGGGGAATTGCCAGTTGAAGCATTCACTTCCTGCTGTATCACACCTGTTTGCCATCTCCTTTACAACTCAGCAAACCTTGCAAAAGATGGGCGAAGCCCCTGTCTGTCCGGTGGACCAATGTAAGACAAATAATATTTTGATCTTGTTTGAATTGTGCCATGAATGACACATGATGTTTTTCAATTAAAAGAAAAACTTTGCAAGTCAAGGAAGTCAGTTTGTGGTCATACAATTTAAGTATAAGACTGTGAAAAAACATTAGAAAGACTACACAAGTCACGCAAGCGATGTCATAGCTTTCTTTGTCACTGAAGCTGCGGTGCCTGTGTGTTTCATACTGGGATGTACTCACAAGAGCAATGGGTCTTGCTCATTCTTTTGCTTCCCGGCTGTTAAAAAAAGACCAGGATATGCTGGATAAAACAAATCAGGTAAGATATAGATGTATTCGTGACTCTCTTGACTTGCAAAATTATCTCCTTATCTCTCACCATTGACTACCATACATATTTTTTTCAGAAACAAGGTCCCATGGGGGACATCATAGGGGGAAGAACTTTGCCTTTCTATTGTGCCTGTGTATTCCTACACCGCGCTTGCTCGGACCCCAGCTCTCACCTGACAGGTTGATCTCTGTGAGGGAGTCTCTGGTCGTGGTCCCTGCTGCTGTCAGCAGGTTGACTGACTGGTCGTTGATATGGTTGCAGTAGCTCAGGTCCAGCGTGGACAGAGAGGGCATCTGACGACTGATGAGACGCAAAGATGTGTCGGTGATGTCGAGCCCCGCCAGCCGCAGGTCTTCAACATTCCTTAGCTTGCAGCGATTATCCAGTTGACCTGTCAGTCGGTCACAAGAAGAACATTGCCGATCAATTTATGTATTTTGTCAAGAGGTGAATGATAGTCTACGGGGATATTTAGGATGTCTACAAGCTAAAAAGCTATACATGAACATAAACTTTTTTTAAAGCTGTCCTAACACATAAACCTATAGGAGGAAAAAAAAACACATCAATACCCAGTGAAAATGATCTCTGTCTCATAAAAAGGAGCAATAATTCAAACTGGATAGGCAAATGTGCAATGTTAAACCACTATGACTGATGCAGAACCTGTAGGAAACTCTAGCCACTCACTCACTTTGTGTATTGTCCCCATCAAATAGTTTGAATTCAGTGAATTAATCAGTAATGGTTGTCACACAGTAGGCATCAGTGCTTTCATTCATTCTAGCATGAGAGGCAGGAATAAAAACCACATCCGTGACAGTGCTTTTTTCTTTGTTAACCCACAGTTTACCTGGTCTGTTGTCTGTGGGCGGTGAAAGAAGGTCCCTCATCTGTGCATCTTTGAGTCCCTCCACCCACTGGACATCCAAGGTGCGCAGCAGAGGGCAACTAGAGGTGCAGAGTGCAGATACAGCAGCCCAAGAACACCCCGACAACTTTAACACTCGCAGACCTGAAGGATGCAAGAGCGTTTTAAAATAGTGTTGCAGGACAAGCAAAACACAAAACAAAGCGTTTTATTTGTCTATACATAATGAATTAGTCAAAGTTAGATACCTGGTAATCTATTAATGAGCCAGCTTAATTGTTTCTTGGAAATGTTTGTCCAACTGAGGTCCAAGGAAACTGGCTGTCGGCGGATAATCCCACTTAGCATTAGTGGAGTGATGGAGGTGCAGCGGTTCAGATCAATTGTTGTCCAAAGTCTCTTATCACAACACCTAGACATCAGAAGGAAAGATTTATGTTTTTTTTTTTCCTTTTGCAATACCTGTGATGTTAAATAAAAATGTAAAAATGCAAAGTAAAGTGTGAGCTGTGCATTTACCATCTGTTCCACGTCTTGCAAACTCTCATGCAGACACACAGCTCCTTGTGTGTGAGATAGCCAAAGATCTTCATCCAGACCTCACGCTGTATGACGTGTGTTTTACCATCTTTCAGAGGCAGTCTGTCGGGAGGCGGGCTTATCGGAGGGGGCCGAATGACGTGCCTCTCCATTTGGACACACTTAGGTGGGGAGTGTGGGGGCACCGGCCGGTTGGTTGGAGTGCTCCTGTTGAAGCCCAGTGGAGTGATCGGACTCGGGTAGAAGTGGCGCAGCTCCCAGGGGGTCCAGTTCATCTCTTTGGTCTTGAGGTGGGGTCTCTGATCCCCGAGTTCACTGCCGTTGCGGAACAACCTCTTGGGTTCCTCGTTTTCTGTCTCCGGCTCCACCTTGAGGGGTTGGCGGTTCTCGTTGGCCAGGCAGTCCTCCGTCTTCTGGATTTCTTGGTTCAGTGCTTTGCTCAGCTCTCGGCTCAGCTCTCTGTTAGGTAAGCGCCTCTTGCGGCGAGCCTTTGGACGCGGTCCTTTCTCCTGGGTCTCACTTCCACCCTCACTGCTGGGGCCTGCCTGCGGAGAGCTGCAGTGAGACTGGTCGCTGTCTCCAACAGGCGTTTTAATGTAGGGATTCAGAAGCGCACTCTTGGAGTCTTTTTCATCCTCTTCTTCCTCAGCGTCTCCAAAACGTCCTTTCCTCTCTACACCACCCCGGAAGTGAGGCTCCCTTATTTCTTCATCCTCCTCCTCATATGCGTCTTCATCCTCCTCTTCTGTCTTGATTTGGTGCAGAAGTTTGGAAAAATAAGGGTCATCTGACTTTTCCTGCAGGACAAAAAAGTGGAATTAGCCCCAAACACTTGGATTTAAGTATGTCATATAAAGTCAGTCACTCTGTTAATATAAAAGTCAATCAAACCTTCTTCCTCACACTGAGATCCTCTTCCTCATCATCATCAAACAGCTTCCTCTTCTTCCTCAGTTTGTCTTCAAGCCTGGGCCGGGGCAGGTTGCTAGGGGAGAGCAGTGGTGGCTGTCTGTGGAGGGACTCCTCAGGTCTGTACCGGGGTGTCTCCTCTCTGTCTGGTCTCCTCTTGGCTGCAGAAGAAACGTCCCCCTCCTCCTTCACAGGCTTCTGTTCCCTCAGCAGAGAGCCAGGGAGGTTGGAGGCGTACTTGAACCCTGGACCCCTTTTTTGCTTCAATACCAAAGGGGACAAAAATTGCGAGACAACTTTATACCTTTAGCCTATAGCCACCAAGAAAAACAACTGTGCTACCAGTGTACCTAGGGCTTAATAAAGTGTGTCACTGTGATCAAAACACAAAACATGTGTTATGTCAGTGGTTTCCTGCTTCTGTGACAAACAGAGTCACATGTCAACGACTTTCACAAACCAGAAAAATATAAACAGGAAGTGGCAAGTTAATCAACACATATAAGCTGAAATATTGAAAGCAATACTCAACAAGGACAGCAACAGTTATCTATGAGTCATGACCAAAATCTTAGAAAAAAATCTTTAGTAGTAGGTTGTTTTACTGTTTTCAGAGTGAAAATACTTCCAACACACCCTTAGTAAGCTGTTACATAATCTAAATCCTCTGACTCACACATATTTGTACTCACTTTCCCACTTTTCCCAGCGTGGTTGCATTTGGGACATTCCCAGCAGTTGGGCAGTTCATCGTTCACCACTCCTGAGGCATCGTTCACCTGATAAACCAACGACAAACTGAGCTGGATTTCAACAAGAACAACAGGCTTTAACGGTGTCCTATGTACAGTACACAAATAAGACAGAGGAAGTGAAAGTGGCTGTTGTGACGTGTGCTTCTTAGGCAGGTCAGCACAGTCTAACCTCACTCTTGCTTCATACGTGAAATAGATAAGGGAAGTAGAGTTAAAGATTCCTACTTAAAGAGCTTAAATATGTTCTTGTGAATGCCTTTAAAGTTTAAATTGTTAAGAATAAAACTGAAAGAAAAACATAAATAATATCTTAGTTGCTGCATGCTGCAGAACAACTAGACAGTGCTTGTCTAAAAAACTGGTTTGACCAAGCCTGTACCAGCAACAACCTGTTGTGTTTTTGACACAGTTACAAACAGGGTGTGTGCTGCTTTACATTTTATTTGGCCTTCACCTCAAATGCTTTCAGCACTGCCAATAGTAAGGTCTGCTGTCTAACATCCTTTTGAACTATTTTTTGGTAATTTAGTAAATGTTCTTATCCCCAATTACTTGTATTCTTGAGCATATGTCAGGAGTTAAGTCCTCAAACATGATGGTGTCACACTTGAGCCACATAAACTTCTGAACCACAGAATAATGATGAGTGTGCTCAGTGTTACATAAACAACACCACATCTAATTACCTTCAGATACTACAGTCCAAACGTCTGAGTCACTCGCATTATGTTAGGATGACCTGGGATTCCTGGCACACTACTTTAACAGAAATGAGTCACCCAGTAAATGACTTGACTGAGGTGGAATTGTTCAGCTGTTCCCAGCCTCGCCCTCTGTACCTTGAGACAGTTGGGATGGACGATCTCGTTGCAGATGGAGCACTCCATCAGCATGAAGTTGAACTTGTCCTCCTCTTCCTCCAGTGTGTCCTCTTTCCCTGCCTCTTTGCACACCACACACACCGCAGTGTGAGGCAGAACCGGCTGCATGGATGGAGAGCAAAACATCAAGAACATGCAGGAGTACGTGCATGTAACTAAATGAACCATATTGACTGGCAGGAGAGAAACTCTGAGAGTACACATTGTTTTTTGTTTGACACACTGCTGTTATAGAATATAAAATGTTAAAGTATTTGTAGAAGATGTTTGTGAATGCTTTATAAAAATCCAAGTGCTACTTTATGAATATGCCAACCTACTTACCGCAATGCACTGTCTCATAATGCAGGACTGTTTCATGCGCCCTGGCCCTCCAAACTTCTTCATATCTTTGCAGAAGTGACATTCTCCACACTCGGTCCGGAGGCATGCCTCGCACTTTCTGCATCGCGTCCTCCGGCGTCTGGCTCCGGATGAGCTGCGGTTGGACGGCAACTTAACAGTCGATGATGTCCCCACCTTGGGCTTTGGACGGTTTGCCGCACGCTGCTGCAAGACAAATAGTCAGAGATGAGAGGTTAGATAGAGACCACAACATAAAGGGACTTTCTGTCAGTGGAGGGTGATAAATTTATACATGCAGACAACAAATGTGTCCGACTCCGTGTCAAAGGTCTGTGAGCAAGGTAATGGGTGAAATGTATTGTACATTAGTCAGCTTATTGGCACTGAACTGCTGAAACTGAGCTTCGGGTCAGATATCAAAAGGATGCCTGATAAGTTGCATCAACAAGATATATGGTTAGTTCATTTGTTTTGGTTATAGTAAGCTGTTTCTGCTGCTTTTTTACAATTACCAGCCAGACATCTGCACCAAGCATTATTGTAAAAGTATAAAGACAGGCTGTCTGTTGGACACCAGACATATGCTGGCATATAAGTGAAACAAATTATATTTGTGAGGTTCTGACAAATGATTACATTTACATTTGAATGTATTCATTTGGCTCACATTAGAGAAGCTAGACCCAGCAGATGCTTCAATGATGAATCAGTTATCAAAACAGTAAACAATTAATTTGCTGTTGATGATGGCCTTATCAACTGACTATTTGTCTCAGCCTTAGGTTTGAGAAGCCAAGCATGAAATGAAACGATTGTGCAAATTATTAGATAAAACCATGCTTTTATATAATCAAAGAGCGTCCTGACCCACAGTGTGACTCATGGGATTAAATAAAAGAAAAGGTAGCGTGGTGATTAAACTCATCTTACACACACACTCACTCACTCACTCACTCACACACCGCACATTCACACACACCTCAGCTTTGAATCTATGATCCTAATTTCACATTTGTGATTTTCTCACAGTTATTTTTAGTCTCTCGCCTGTTGCCATGGCAGAACTGTAAAGCGCTATGAAAATAAGACAAATCATAGACCATTACAGTGATTCTTGTTCTAGCAGGAGAGGTTACCTTGGCAACACGTTTGCCTTGCTGGTGGCAACTGTTTGAATAGAAGACTGCCAGAGATGGATAAAAATAAGCTCACAGAAGGAGGTTATAATTTAGTGTGCGGCTGTGAGCACTTTACTGATGTCACTTAGTCTCATTCTATAACTGATTACTACTACTGCATAGCAATTCAGAGCATGCTCATTTCTAGATAACAATGCTGTGGACAGGTACAGCAAGACAGAGACAGAACAAGACATTCAGGCTACCGACAATCTAGACAAATACTTTCTGATTCATATTATTACTTTGACCAAGAAGAGAAACCAGCGCTGAATCTGCTGACTGTGACAATGAACCATCTAAGCAGATCATTAATGTCCTGATTTTTGTTTCCCTCGGGAGGACTTTGTTTTTAAAATATATGCTTGAGTTTCTTTTAAATTGTATGTCTTTCTAGCACAAAAGGTTGTGTTTTCCCTGCTGTTCCTGACTGAGAATTTAGTCGAGATACAGAATAATCCATCTGACAGCTTTCCATAAATCTTTCTGACTACCATGGAAATATGGGAGGGAGACATCAAAGGAATGGCTGCTGCTGCTGCTGCAGGGTGGTTGTGACTGTCATCATCACAGTTTCACAGTTTTTTTTTTAAGTTTTAGCTGCCTCATTATTTTTCTGACCTTGTCTGACACAACTGTTTTCAAATATCACATTTAAAGCCAGCCTCTGAACAAAGCCATTTGAATTAAAGCAAAGTTTAGATCAAAACACCTTGTGGACATCTTGTCTATCTAAGATTTTGGTTCTCTACCTTGCCACTTCACACTGATTACAGTAAATAAGTGCCGTAAAATTGTGGATACAAACAAGGAGTACTCTGCAGAGCGTGGTCGCCGAAGCAACTATCAGCTGACCCGTCTTTACTGTAACTCTATGCAGTAATATGTCAGGAATTTGGGATCGGTTCCTGAGGTCTATGAACAAAAACATGGCCTATATTCTGAGCGCAGTCTTCTGACTCAGCGTGAATTTCGGTGGGAGGAAGTCACAAGACTCAAGTTTGCTGCTCATGTACAGTGGTCCACAACACAAATAAAAAGTGTGAGTTGCTGTGTCCAACAGCGTGTCACTACAGAACAGGTCAAAATACCCTCTGTGAGAAAGTGTTAGTGGGTGTTATAGGTGTAAACATTGTGTAAGCACAAGGACCTGGCTCTTATGTCAGCACTTCTCACATTTCTTTTGTGCTAAACAGGCTACGTTTCCAATGAAGACTTGTGCAATATCCCACAAGCCATGTTGTAAACACTCATGCAGTGGATCCCACTATAAAGGCATACCACAAATCAAAAATGTGTCCTTACATAAGACAATATATTGAGTGTGGTGTCTAATAAAAGTTGCCAGTCCTCCTTGTGCAAAACAAGGGGACAAAATACAGCTGAAGTCAAACAAACCATTATGTAGCCGGGGGTTTGAGGGGTCACTGGACCCCAGTTTGGGAACTATCAAGCAACAGAAGTAGAGCCACTTCATTGTTCCCTCACCCCATCCCCCTCCTTGGTCCCTGCCTGGACAACATTTTGCCTAAAGCCTTCTTAAAGGCACAGAGTGAAGGGGCAAGTTTAGGAAGTGTGAGGAAATTAATCACAAGTAACGTTGTGCAATTTCCTAACAGGACATACGGGAAGCTAGAGTACATGTGTAAATCCCAGCATTATGAAGTTGCATGGTGCTACAGCTACATGGAGGACACTGAGGCTCTGCACAGCCACGAGTGTGTAACATAACAAGGTGAAACTGTGTATTAAGAGTTGGTCAGTACAAAATGGGTCAGTTTTGGCTAACATGATAGATGGTGTCCAAGCT
>JAPZEB010000022.1:34855051-34866125 GCA_029783705.1 Chaetodon striatus | reverse complement strand
ACAAAATCAGCAGGAAAGATAAAATGAAATACCTCAACAACACAAAGCTGGCTGCTGAGCTTCCATCTACAAGCACTCAGGTATTAACAAGTGAAAATTGTGACAGTCTCAGCTCCCAGTTTATTCCATTCAGTGCTTGATGTCAACCAAGGCTGTTAAATAAAGGCTGGGACATGCTCTCTGACTTCATGGGAGGTCTGGGGTATTACACATGTGCAATGTAACTGGGCCTGCGATGTTAAAGGGATACAGCAGAAGGCAGTAGAAATAAAGGGATGGTGTCCGCTCAGGTCCTTTTTGGGTGCACTCGGCCTGACAAGTTTTTGGGTATGCTCGAATAGATACTAGCTGATATACAATAGAACGTTTTCATATAGAAAGCATTTGTTTACTGTGCTTTATTGAGGGCATTTTCAGTAAATGCAGAATTGTAATTCTCACCCATATCTTAATTTTCATATAAAATATCTTCCGACTGAAGGCTGACTGCAGAGGCCACAGTGAAATGAATCAATCATCCCCATGTTCCATGATAGTGCACCAGCTATTGAACCTTTTGCCACTGCAGATCAGATTTCACTGGGCTTGTGTTGTACCCCAAGAATATGATGCAATATGATGCTGTGACTTCTCTTTTTAACCTCCTTGATGTCAACATATATTTCAGCAGGGAATGTGCATCCCACCCCAACAACCAACCTCACTGCGTGCTGGATCTGACTTCAGGTCTGAGCAGCGTCGGCTGCTGTCCTCTTTCAGCTGTGATAGTGACCTGGTCAAGTTCAACCAGCTGAAGGTAAGTAAAGATAAGTACACTCAACTGCAAAAATCCCAACTTCAGCTTTAAAATGTTACGTAAAAGGCAGTAATATGAATGATTAAATGAAAGGAGTAAACTGTCTTGCAGAATTTGCTGTAGTTGGAGCACATGTTAATAAATGGCACGCGTCTTCTTTTGTCATATTACATATATTAGTTCCGAAAGAAGAGGATTCGTTTTAGCCGGAGTCATATTAATGAGTGGGGCTTGTTTGCAATGGAGCCAATAGCAGCAGACGAGATGGTGATTGAGTATGTGGGCCAAATCATCAGACAGGTAAGACAATGTAAAATGACAAGGCGTGGAAAAACATTCATACTGTAATGCACCTGCAATTTGTAACAAACGTCACTTACATGCTTTAAGGCAAGCTGCCTTTCCCCTGTTTGTTTCTACTGATTGGACCAATGGCCCACTGGGACCCACTGGTTACTCTAGGTTCTTTCCAGGAGTGTGAGTAAGGTGACAATGATAAACAACACTCACATGGATAGGCACATCTGTTTTCTTTTTCCTCAGGTCATTGCTGACATGAGGGAGCAGAGATACGAGGAGGAGGGCATTGGGAGCAGCTATTTATTCCGGGTTGATCAGGACACCATCATTGATGCTACTAAATGTGGGAACTTAGCCAGATTTATTAACCACAGCTGCAATGTGAGTAAGAGTGCTGTGTCTGGAGATTGAAGTGTTAAATAAGGTCAAGATATGTTTAATGTGATCCTTAAAGGGACAATTCGCCACAAAATCAAATATACATATTTTCCTCTCACCTGTGGTGCTATTTATCAGTCTAGATTGTTTTGGTGTGAGTTGCCGCGTGTTTGAGATATCTGCTGTCGAGATGTCTTCCTCCTCTTAAATATAATGGAACAAGATGGCCTTCAGCTTGTGATGCTCAAAGCTCCGAAAAACACATTCTCTTGTGCTTGGTGATGTGGTTGTCAGGTGTAGCTTGGTGGACAGAAAATAGTTCCTACATGAAACTGCTCACAACAAGGTCTGTGGATTATCTTCAGTAACTGGTTCATGATTTCTACAATTTAGTGCCATTATATTTGAGAGAAGGCAGACATCTTTACAGCCGATATCTCCAACGTTCCGCAACTCACACCGAAAAAATCTAGATTGATAAATAGCCCTACAGGTAAGAGGAAAAATATGTATTTAGATTTTTGGAGAAACTCTTCCTCTAATGCCAAATAACCTTTTTATCTTGCAGCCCAACTGTTATGCCAAGATCATCACTGTGGAGTCTCAGAAGAAGATAGTTATATACTCACGGCAGCCGATAAGCATCAATGAAGAGATCACATACGACTACAAGTTTCCAATTGAGGAAACAAAGATTCCTTGTTTGTGTGGAGCAGATAGCTGCCGGGGCTCCTTGAACTAGTCTCTCATGAATTGTCCTGATTATGTCATGAGCCAAAGTTGCCTGAGGTACTGTACAATAAAAACACAGACCCTGAAGATGTTTCAAAAAAGCCATTTTAATACTATTAAAAACTGTGTAGTCAATAACAGGAGGCTATACATGACCTTATAAAAGATGCAGAGGAGTGATGGTGCTGCTCAGTGAATAATAAACTGTCCTAAAGAGCACTTAAGACAGAACCAGGACGGAGCACTTCTTGGAACTTTACTATCACTGGAGGTCTAGTATGAAATGCTAATGTGCTAAATGCACAGGTAATCAATGTTAAAACAAACACTTGGTTGTACATTACAGTTAATGGACACATGGCAACTACTGTTTCACACATTGCAATTGTCACTTCCCACATGGAGGGAAAAGCAGGCACTCCAGACATCATGCCAAGGGCCTCTGTTACAGTAAAGTGTCGGCTGACCTTATTGTCCAAATGCTAACAAACATGTATAGTTAAATGTTTTCATTTATGAGAGCTGAAATGGGGTTTGCTTGAGTCAAGCTTGTATGAACGATTGTGGTTTTCTTATAGACGATCTACAAGAAAGCCTTGCATTATGATTGTTGAGTTGTTATGTACTCTTCCTGATAACTGACACTAACTCATAAGACGATCTTTCACGAACATCAGGACAGATTACCATGACACTTTTTGACACATGTAAATTAAATGTTATTGTAATAAAACATGCAAGTCACAAAAATTAAAGAATAACTTTGATTAACATGGTTTGTGCGTTTCTGTTGTATCAGAGCATCGACGTAGAACATGACTGGTGTAATGCTGTTAAAATGTAAGCAGGACCCTCAACAGACAGTGTAGTAGCATAGTCTAGTCTAGAATTCTAAAGCTATGTTAACACTGGCATCACATGTCCTTTGAAACTCCATTTGGTGTCAGGACAGTCAGATTTCCTCTAGCATGCTGGTCCGCTTCGATGGCTTCAAAAAGAGACTTGAAGTTTCCTGCACCGAAGCCCTGTGGATCAATCATGTATCTAAGTTACTGATATGGCAGCAAAGTGAATCATATTCACAGCACAGATGTTATATTGAGATACAACCATGTGCTCTATAATTTCTTTTTCCTTGTAAAAGTTGTCGTCTATCCAGGGGTGCCCTCACCTGGTGGTTATGTCTCTGAATGACTTCCAAGAACACGGTGGGACGATCCTGAACCGGCTTGGTGAAGATCTGAAGTAAATAGCCATTTTCGTCGTAGTCCACCAAGATCTTCAGCTCCTGGATATGAGTAAGATCACAAGATAGCATTTGTCTATTGTCATTAATATTTCATTTAGTTGTTGTAAAGCTGAACAGTTGACTCTGTATGTTATCTTTTTATACATCCATTACAGCAGTCGGTTCAGACAAAGACAAACTCCTCCAAAGCACTACGTGTACAGTGTACACCACTGGAGGTGGTTTCTAGATATGGAAATAGTTATGAGTATTGCTTTGACCAAACATGAAAACATGAGGTCCATACTAGAGTTAATAGCAGTTTAGGAAACACCTCCAATACTGCTTAAAATACTGGATTGGTATTTCTGTATATAGCTTCTGGCATCTACTGTTTTAGAGCTGCAAAGAAGAACTGATTTCAGGCAAATAATGCAACATTAGCCTTTAGCAGATCCCACCAGTTTAGGGCTTAAACTAAGCCATGTCATACAACAATGATCAACCAGTTCACATCCCTTTTGAGTTAGTATACACCTGTTAATGTTTTTCAAAGCAGTGTTTTCATATCAGTACTCAGTATGGGCTGATATAGAAGTTTAGGTAACATTATTGGAATAGCTGAAATATGATCTTAGGTCTGACCTGCAGAACATCCAGGTCCTCTGAGATTTTGACCTTTGAGTGTTTCAAGTTCTCCCTCAGCTGGTCGTAGTAGGTGTCTGGCACACTCATAAACTCCATCCCGCGCTCCTTTAGGTTACGAATCTGCAAAACAGAGATTCATCAGAGTGTTATCGTCACTGCTTTTGGGCTTCCACATACAAAGCCAAAGCGTCTTGTAGACTTACTGCAGTGATGATATCTGATGTGTTCATGGCTATATGCTGCACTCCTGGACCTCCATAGTACTCCACATACTCCTGTGAGTGAAATTGTAGAGCAAGGATACTTGTTACAGAATAGTTTATACACAAGTATGTATTTGTTACAGTGTAAAGAATTTACCTGGATTTGAGACTTTCTCTTCCCCATGGCAGGCTCATTGATGGGCATCTTCACAGTCTCCTCGTAGTTTGCCACAACAATGGAGCGCAAGGCACTAAACTCTGTCTGAAGCTGCTTGTCATCCACTGACCAGAAGCGGTGAAAGAGAAGGTTTCTTTGATACCTGTCAGAGCACGGACCAGAGATCAAGTTCAAACATCACATGGTGGGTAAAACACTCATGAGGCGTCTCTTGTAGTGTTAATGTTCCCCGTTTTGAATCATTTTCATTGCTTAGTGTTTGTGTTTTTCCTCAGTGCACAGCCAGAACAAGCTATCTTTTAATTGTTTGCATGCCCAGAACTGATGCTACTATTATTTCATAATCTGAATGTGAATCATAGAATTGCAGCCTAGTAAACAGGAAAAAGTGACTTTTTGATTAACGAGCCGGCTCCATGTGGTTCTTCTCCCCCAAAAAACTCCAGCCTGTGTTACACCCCTCTTTCCAGGATCAACCAATGAGCTTGCTCAATTAGAGAGCTGCCTTTCCCCGCCTTGCCGTGCCTAGATAATGGGGTAAAAACAAGATCCAGATGTGGAAATTTTCTGGAGTCCCACTTAAGAAAACGCAAAGTCATGCTGATCACTAACTTGTGCCAAAAAAAAAGAAAAAGAAAAACAGTTATGTAAGAACAAGACACCCTTTGAGTCCTCCTCTCATCCACCCTCTGACTTTGTAGATCACCATCATGACACAGAGGCATGAAGAGCAAGTGTGTTGCAAGCCTCTAAACTCTCTACAAGAAATAGTCGAGTCTATTACCACTCCACCACTGGAACCATCTCATCATCAGGTTGGTTTCCCACAACATGATCAATGAAGTTCAGGTGTCCACTTGGCCTGTGTGGGAGAATAGAAGCATACAAACACACAGAGTATTAGCCATCATTCTGACTTAATAATGACATAATAATTTACATTATAATGACTAATGTACGCTTACAGTTTGGCTAATAAAGGATCCTTGAACAGCGGGGGTTGAAAGCCTGGCAGAAACAACCCACTGTATCCGCTCCTCTCCACAAATGTGTGTGTGGTGTCACCATACTGCAGCAAACAAAGGCAAGTGTACAATTTAGGACATTTTGAATGTGCTAAATCAAAATAGTGGCTAAAATATTTAATGCAAATTCATACTCAGTGACTTGTCTTACCGTTTGAAGCACGGCCAGCCTGACTTTACCATACTTGTCCTCCAGGGTGTAGGGCTCCTTTACAATGACTGCACCTCTCTCTCTGGCTTTCTGTCAATGAGGGTATTTGGTAAGTGAAAAGATGAATCCAACAGCTTTCATACAGCAATTAAATGAAACCTCAAAAGTGATAGTGTGTTAGGAAATAGCTGAGAATGCATGTTGGTGCTGCTGTTTGCGGTGCATGTGGTGCTGCTGATGGGGTTGCTGGTCCTGCTGGTGCTGCTGATACACAAAAAGAGACACACTGAAGTGGTTGAATGAAGTCTGTAGAGATATGTAAACAGAACCCCACTCTAGTCATGTTTCTACAGAATCCAGATTATTATCATTTACAGACTCTTACTGCTACAGTGATAATAGTCGACCAATGTTCCCACAGCGCAGAGATACCAATCTCATCAGTGCTTCTCCAAATCCGGGAAGGATCTAGCGTAGAATTTTAAGAATGCTACATTGTCTAATCCTGCCAAGGATTGAGTCCTTCATTCAAAGAATTTTGAAGAATGCCTGTGTATATCCTCATTGCTTTTAAAGCACCCACAGTTCAGTTCACATGATACGTTGATCCTGTACGCTACTAAACTTTCTGTTATCTACCTTGGCAGTACAAAATTGTTTCTGAACAAATCTGAGGTGAAAAAGAGGCAATGCAGTTGTTGAATCTTCACATATTAGATGTAGACCAAGATCAAATCAAAAGTTGAAAAATGGTGCAGAACAACGGAGAAGCTATGGCGTCGCCAACAGCGCAATATCCATTTTAGTGTAAGTATCTTAAGTAATAAGTCTAGTTTTTTTACCCACTTGCCCACGTTGTTGACTGCCGACAGTACAGTCTCCAGATTAATGCTGTATTTTAATTTCATCCTTCATTTCAACAGAATAGTTAAAGTTGGCAATATTGCATCCATTTCTTCCTCTGTTTTTGAGATTGTAGTGCGGAATTGAAGTCAGGACATTTTCAATGATGCACACGTACCCACTGGCTAAACTGTTTTATCACGTGTTCTCCGAACGCTGGGAAGGAGTCTTGCTTAGCCTCGAGACTAACTTGGAACACCTCATTCTGCCTAAGGAAACGACTGACGAAGAAAAGGAGATGATGTCAGTGACAGTGTTGCTATTTAGCATCGGAGCCAGGGTTTCTTCTATTGAAGTTAGTGGGGTGGGAACGGCAAGTCCCATCATAACCCATCATATCTGTGCTGTTTGACCTTTGACTAAAAAATGCTTCCACCAGATTAAAAAACACACATTACGTTTATTTTCCTGTTATAGCTTCCTTGGTCCTACCAAAGACGCATTTTTGACTGTGAGAAGCTCCTACTATGTATGTGTCTGTTAAATATACTGCCATGGCAAGATGCTTGTTAGCTTAGCTTAGCACAAAGACTGGAAACAGGGGGAAACAGCTAGCCTGGCTTTGTCCGAAGATAACAAAATACGCCTACCAGTAGCTTAATATTTAACATGTCAGCCTGTATCTTGGGTGTCCTTATACAACAACCAAAGCAGCAATTTGAAACTTCACAGGTTTTTTTTTACTGTCCCAGTACAACGCAGTTGCTAGGCAACGGGTCCAACCTGAGCTTAGCTTAGCACGAAGACTGGAAACTGGAGGCAACAGCTAGCCTGGCTTTGTCTGAATAAAAGCGAGGGCTTTTGATCTTCTCCTCTTACTCTCCATTGGAGAACCAAAAAATGAATTTCCCAACATGTAGAACTGTTGCTTTAATGCTTTTCTTACCTGGTGACAATTTTGTGTCTGCTGGTGCTCGTGTGGCTGGCACAGTTGACTCAACTGATTCATCTGATGAATCTGTAAAAGCAGAAACCCATCTATTTGAGACATGTTTTTTGTAGTGACAAGTGAAATCAGTAACCAGTCAGTGCAATCACTAAACCACCATGCAGCCTTACATCCTCAAGTCTGATGTCAGTGTGCTGCATTAAAAACTAATGTGCTATCTAGGAAGCCATAATGCATCAATCATGACAACACGTGAAACATTTCCTCAGACAGAATCTCTATTTTAGGTTCACAGTTGCATATTTGCATCATTCCTGTTTGGCACGACTTTAAAGCCCAGCGTCTGAGACAAAGGCGTGGCCTCGCTCCAAATGTCAGACTAAGGATGAGAAGTCAAGATAGTGGTGGAGGTCGAGGCGTGTTGAGGTGGATATCCTCTGCTTGAAGGGCTGCGGCAGTGTGAAGCTGCATCCTGTCCCAGACACACTATTGTTGTCCCCTGACCTGAGCAGCCAAGCATCCTGTCTTCACCGCTGTCACTTATGATCCTGTTCAACATATTTCTTCCCAGAGCAGCCGCTGACCACCTGCAGCTCTGTCTGGCTCCATCCTCAAGAATATAGAGACAAGTCCAAGTCAAGTCTCAAGTATTCTGGAGCAGATTTCAAGTCAAGCCTACAGTCCTAATATCCCAATGTCATTTACATTATTTGGAAAAAAATCAGGTTTCACATGTGAGTCAAGTCAAGTCGCAAGTGCTTCAATGAAATCAAGATACATCCAAGTCAAACCTCAAGTATTTTGGCTCCATCAGGTGTCAAGTATATCTTAGTTTTGAAGTCTGAATTCTGTGTCATTACAGACAAGTCAAAACCAAGTCCTAAGTGTGCCAGATCAAGTCAGATCTCAAGTCTTATAAATTATTTGAGAATTTTTTTCAAGTCAAGCTTTAAGTATTAACAGCAAGTCACAAGTCAAGGCATTAGTCCTAATTAATTGAAAACAACTCCAAGTCAACTCTCAAGTCCTTTACATCATTCAAGAATTGTCTTCAAGTCAAGCTTCAATGTCCCAAGTCAAGCTACTAGTCCTGAATGATTGGAAACAATTTCAAGTCAAGTTTCCGGTATTTTGGGGCATGTCTCAAGTCAAGTCACAAGTCCTGTAAATCATCCAAAACAAGTCTTTAAGCCAAGTCACCAGTGAAGTCTCAAGTCCTTTAAGTAATTTGATAGTGAAGTCCTGAAGCAGAACTTAAGCCTCAAGTCCTTTAAGTCATGCGGCCAAGTTCAATTCAACTCACAAGTGTCAATTTAAGTCTCAAATCCTGCAAGTACAGTCTCAAGTCATGTCTACAGTCCTCAAGTGCAAGTCCAGTTGCAAGTCAGTGCTGAAAGGTCAGGCCTAAGAGAAATCTGTTCATTTTCTCCTTGTTGCTCATTAAGTTGAGTGAAATGCCTCTGCAGGGTGAGCAGCAGCCAGGGCGAGGGTGTTTCCTCCAGATGTTTACTGCTAAAAGCTGGAAGTCGATTTGTTGCCAGTTGGGACGTTTAAGTCTCAGGACAATGATCTGTATTCTCTGTGAGAGAGAGGGCAGTTCAGTTCCCACTGGCTATCTGCTGTTAGATCACCTATCTGCCCAGTGCAGAACAGATAAAAGTTCTCTTGGCTCGGCACAAGGAAAACAAACAAATCAAGAACCACCCTTTTTTTTCCCATTTCCTTCAACCAAGAGACACTCATGTCACTTCATTTTTCATTCCTGAGGTTTCCATTTAGTCTTGATAGCTTGTTCTCATAATGAAAACATGTTTGACCATCACTTTTGTTAAATATGGCTAAATAATATATGTTCTTCCAACCACTACAAAGGACAACTGAAGAGCTTATCTCAGCCTAAATGAACGGAAATACACTTTGAGTGGATGTCTCCAAGGTACCGTTCAAAGAGTGTCTTTTGAACAACACTCTGATCTTTATCTTTGCATGTACCAAATCAAAACTAAGTTACATAGTAACAAGTAAAAGCATTACGTTATCAATTAGAACAACTAGTGCTCTAAACACAAAAATTTAAATGTATTTTTTCACAATGCAGCAAACCACCTCGAAAAGAAATTCTGATTGTGGAAATGTTTTCACACTGTAAGACATTAGATTAAAATTAGTTTCACAGTCAGTAAATAAAGTTAGTTTGAATCCTCCCTGCACAGACAATGCATAGCAACAAGGTTAACACCAGTTTATGTTAGTTAAAGACAGCTAAAGACTTCTGAGGGCCTACAGCTCTGATTCTGAGATATCCTAATCAAAAGCAGTTTGAATGGTTCCCCCACCTGATGTGCGGACATGGATGGTTGCTAGCAGGAGGATGGAAAGAAACCTGATGGTCTTCATGGTGATTCTGCGGCCGTAAACTCCTCCGACTTCTTCCTCGGACTCCAACTGTGTGGCCAGTGGAAAAGGTGCTCTGGTGCTCGGCTGCTGATGCTTATTTTGGCACTTCCTTTAGATAAAGAAGGGGAGGAAATACACTGGCTTCCCTTCATGACGTAAAAGTGGGTGGCTGTGGAGACCAGCACAAGCCAGGCCAGTGGGTGCAATCTCACTTTTTGAGTAATGTGTTTAAAGCTTGAGCAATTGGGAGGAAACTGGGACTTACTGGTACAAAAACAATTTAATTTGTGATCATTCGGATGAAGGATGTTCTCAAGCTTTAAATAAACAATCATAGTATCCAAGAACTGTGTGTAAATTATTATATGATAAGAAAAAAAGATGTCTTGCACTTGCATCACATGCGCACACACTCACACACCCCTACATTTTAGATTCACACCAACTGCATCAACAAAGCAAAGTAAAAAAAAGACAAAGGCAGTTTGTTTTGTTAAATAATGATTGGAACAGATGACAAAGAGCCAAGTCTTAACAGCCCAGGGGAGCTGCTCAAATACCAGCCATGACGCTTTGACTATTCTTCATTGTTTATGTAACATCGCCTCCAGAAAGCATGGAGATGACCTTAGATGGGTCACAGTCCAGACTGTTGCACTGACAACTTTCTATTTATGAGTTAAGCAGATGGTGCGATAAAAACATTTAATCACTCCACATGATTATCATGGCTTTTGTATTTAGTCACAAACGCAGTGGCACAACACCAAGAAGTTTTGCACCGCTGAACATAAGGTGTATATAACCTCTCTTGTGCAATTTTTATTTTCACTTTGACAATGTTTTTGTGTTAGCAAGTCTTCAGATTATCCCTCTGAGGCTACACAATCTAGCTCCTGTTTTCGGGCCCTCCCGAAAAAACAGGATGCCAGAGTTTACTTCCTTTCATTTGGGTATTGTGTTTGATTTCAGCCGAAGAGACCAAAGAGAGACACTTCAAGGGCAAGGACAAGAAAATGTAGGCTGATTAGTGAAGTTAATGTTGGAGTATATTATTTATGTACACGAGTAAACCAGGTTTTATTTTCCTGATAGCTTCATAGACTGTTCACTCTTGTACTTGACTATTGGGGGTTTCCTTTCTAAAATTTCTAGGAGGCAGCTATTTTCTAGCTATTTTCTCCTTTAAAAAGTTTTCTGAATTTTTTTTTTTTTTCGCATTTTGTGGGATATTTCTTACCGAGTT
>JAPZEB010000022.1:34819862-34843718 GCA_029783705.1 Chaetodon striatus | reverse complement strand
GTCTTGGGAGTGATTAAAGGTATGGGGGGCTGATCGAGTGTGTGTGTGTGTGTGTGTGTGTGTGTGTGTGTGTGTGTGTTTGTGTGTATGTTATGGTCTGGCGACAGGTGGACAAATGTGACAATGAAAGTAGGGTTAGCGTTGACAGGCCGTGGAATGTGTCAGATCTCTGTTTATGTGTGCGTATGAACACACACACACACACACACACACACACACACACACACACACACACTGCAGAGTGCATTTGTTGCTGCTTGGGTGGGATGGAACAGCAGGGAGATCTGAGGAGAGGCGAGCAGTTGTGTTTTGGTTCAGATGTCCCATTTGGGTGTGGCAGCTCACACTGATGACAACACTCAGAGCAGACACCTGTGTCGCCTGCTGTAATGTGTTTCACTCACACTGGAGATGCAGAGTGATGGAGCTGCCAGTGAGATTCTATATTTTATATTATCAACAACTCCAAAAAAAAAAAAGAATAGATTTTTACTGAGAAGTTAAATCTGTGTAGCCAAAGCCTGATATAGCTTATTCCTCTGCGTGACAGAGCTCTTGTTGTCAAAATACAATTTAAAACACGTCAGTGAGCCACATTATTGCACTGGGTGAAATGTTAATTCATTGCCATAAACGTGGGCACTGTGGTTCGTTTGAAGTCAAGCCAAAATACACTGTTCTGCTGCTGTAAATACTCACTAAAACACAGTGCCCACGTGTTTTAGGAAATAATTTAGCCCTTTTTAATAATAATAATAATAATAATAACAAATATTCACGGGCAACAATAAGGTTTCAGTATGGAGAACCACACAAAGGGCGGGGAAGTCTGAATGAAAGTATTGAGAGAAAGACATTGGTTGGTTTTGGGCTTTTCAGTGTTTTAACTGCTGACAGTGACAAAAATATAGAATATCACCAGTCTTATCCTGTAAGAGGGAAGGGATCAAATTCCCATTTGGTCTTTAGATATGACCAAATTGAAATTAGCTGTACAATGTGTACAGTGTGCAGTATTTTTGGAGTACAGATAGCAGCTGTTGGGCATAACAACCAAAACTGGAACATTAATGTGTTTGTGGTCATGCTCTACTCTCCTAATGAGGAAAAAAATAGTCATTTTAAGGGGCCAGTAGATTAACATGGTTGAACTCCCTCTACGAATACACTGGGAGCACTGTAAAGCCCACACACCCAAACAGCCATGCATGCAAACAGGTCACACAGGCCACACACGAACTCAGACAACATTTATGTGCGTTCAGTGGTCTACGCAACTGTTGTTTTTGTGTCAGCAGTGTCCCCCCATGCACCCCTGGTGCTTTGCTCAGCTGGTATTCTGGGTGAGTTATCCCAAAGTGGACTTGCTGGCTAACAGCATCAGACAAGCTGTCAGCCCAGCTCATCTCAATAACAACAAGTCTGGCCAGTCCGGCATGCATGATTGACTCCACCCCGAGTCCACTGTCTTATTGTCGAACTCATATGTTTAAAGATGAAGCAGATGATGGATGAATGCTTTTCCATGGTCCCTGTAATGATGCTGTAAAAGCCTGTCATGGGCTCTCATCTTACAAATCCCTCCAAATGACATCAGACTGAACTATATGAAGGATAACTGCGTGTTTAAGCAATCCTGTTTTTGTCAGCGTGTTTTGAACGTGCCGAGGCCCTTACATCCATCATGGAGACCATCTTGTGATCTGCTTCATGCTCCACTGCTGTCAAATCTGCTGCATTTTGCCAGGTTGGACAATAACTAACATATGATCTCTCACACACAAAGCTGACATGAACCAGCTTCACATTCTCGCCGTTTCACATATGTTGTAACTTTAGTGTGACAAACTCGTATAGATTTTCCCCCAACTTTCTCACCTCATTTTCTATTTTCTAAGTAAAATCCTTCACTCAGAGTGTTTGAGCATCTGCATTCAGATGCCCTCCTCCCATCAACCCCCCACCAGCCCCGCCCCACACCCCGACAACCGCTCTAACTGCAATCACTTGTCAGTGGGGACAAATATTGACTTGTTCGGTGGCCCGACTTCTGCCAGGATTAGAGCCCCACTTCCCCCCGCCGCCGCCATCTCTAAACGGTGATTATGTCCAACAGAGCTCATTACTGTCAAATCAAAGGATCCCTCAGAAGAGTCACTCATTGGTAATGACCCTATTATTTAGTGAACATGTGGGCTTCAGTTGGCTTTACCTCCTGCTGACAGATAGTCTTATGTGACATTGTTTTACATGAATCAAAGGTACGTTAAAATTTACTTGCTTGTTAATTAAGAACACATTTCTCAAAGTACTCCTTCCTCTAGTATAAATACAGCCTTTCAAATTTAAAAACCTTTGATTGTAACCCACAAGACTGCTTCATCAAACAGTTTAAGTACCACAGCTGATGGAAGTCACAACTGAGTATCGAATACACACTCAGGATGATGGCCACTTTGCATAATCCAGTTACAGTCTGGATACTGGCTGTGAATCAATAGAGATTAGAGATCTGTTAGTCTGAAGGTGTAAACCAAATTCAAAACATTCATAACAAAGCTTTCACCCTTTGGAGATACTTAACACTGAAACAACAGGATGGCGTAATGAAACTGATGTAAAACTGTAGTTTGAGTTTCAAAAGACCCCCTTAAGTATAAATATTAACATTTTGTGTCAGAAAAGTTTCCTCTCCACCTTTAAAATGACATTTTTAAAGCTGTTAACATGCACATCTTTGGTTCTCACACACGCATACACACATTCAATGAACTTAAGAGATCTGGTTCATAGAACAACATCTTTAATACAGTAGTTAGTTACAGTGATGTCGAAAAATAAAACATATACATCAAATTGGAACATGTATTTACAGAGTTCCTTTGTCCCCCTCTTAGTGCTGTGGCTACACTGTGAAACGCCTCCACCCACCCCTCCCCACCCCGTTCCTGTTCCCCAACAACATTTGTCAACTGCCATCTGCCTGTCTGCCCCCGTCTCCTCTCCACAAACTATATAATTAAGCCGCAACACCTTTTCTCCTCTTACGCCCCCCCCTCCCTCCTGTAGACTTCTACCTTTACAAACAACAAGCTCTTAAGAGGACATGCTGCTTTGTTTGATATCCCTGCTCACACACCTTTTCAACAAGTGCTTCTAAAACAAAACAGCAATAGAGAAAAAAAATGCTATGGTATGAAAATACTGTACAGCTTTATGTTTCATCCAGTGTAAACAGATTTCTGTGTAAATTGATTTACAATTCCCAACATCAGTGTGTGTTTCTAAAATCATAATTCTGCCCTCTTCTGTGATAGAAATGAGAACTTTTGCAGAGACAAAACAAAAAATAGACTTTTTTTTCTCTGAAAATTTTAGGAACAAAGCAACTATGGAGCTCAGCCAGCTGGCTCCAGCCTCAAGTCCACACAACGTACAGAGCATCCATATCCTGCGCTGTAGAGTAGGAGGAACATATTATGGATTTCATGACTGTGAGTGGTGAAAGTTCATCATCTCAGCTTACCAGCTTTGTACAAAGGACACGTTAAGTCTTTTATTACAAGTGTTCCAGTGGTTGGAGCTGGGACCAGCCCGCAGCCCCGCTCCACCTTTCCTGTTACCCATTACACCTTGGTGGCCAGAGACTGAATCTCTGACTTCTGAGTCTGGGCACTAAGCGTGGATGACATGGAGCTCATCTGGCCATGCATAGCCTTCTTCAGGTTGAGCAGGCACAGACACTGGGAACGAAAGCGCAGGTCAAAAAAGGCATACAAGAACGGGTTCAGGCAGCTGTTGACGTAGGCCAGGCAGGTGGCATAAGGGTGAGCCAGCAGCAGGAAGCGAAGGAAACCACAGGAGCTCGGGGCTAGGTTCAGGTAGGAGAGGGCATCCATGCTCTTTAGGACGTGGAAGGGAGTCCAGCAGATGGCAAACACTACCACCAGTGTGGTGATGATCTTCAGCAGCCGCTTCTTCTTCTGGTCCTCCTTACGCAAATTGTTGAAGTGGCGTGTGACGGTGCAGCCAATGAAGCAGTAGAAGATGGTCATGGCCAAGAAAGGTAGGAGAAAACCCAAAGCAGAGGAGGACAGACTGAGCCCTGCAATCCAGAGGAACTCATGCCTCTGGTTTATGGTCACCAGGCTAAAGTCCATGGCACATGTGGTCCGGTTGCTGTTCAGGTCGTTCACTGTGGTGCGGAAGAGCAGCGTGGGCACAGCCAGTAGGCCAGAGAGGAGCCAAATAGCACCCAAGGATGCCAGCATGGTGCCCCGAGAGCGCAGCCTGCTGCTGGACAGAGAATGCACGATGGCCAGGTAGCGATCAAAGCTCAGGCAGGTGAGGCAGAAAACGCTGGCGTACATGTTGACCAGAACAACATAGCTGCTGATCTTGCACAGAAGCACACCGAAGGGCCAGTGGTAGCCCAGCGCTGTGTAGACGGCCCACAGAGGCAGGGTTATAACAAAGGTGAGATCAGCAAGGGCCAGGTTTCCAATGTAGACATCTGCAGCCCGACGTTTAGATTTGGATCTCCAGACAGTGAAGATGACCACACCATTACCTGACAGGCCCAGGATGAAGATGAGCATGTAGAGGACCGGGATGAGGGAGTAAGAGGGCTCCCACTCTGAGAAGTCACAGGCAGTCTCATTGTCATCATAATAGTCATAGGTATCAGCATATTCCCCGGTGGTGCTCTCCATGCTGCAGTGGAAACAATCCTTTGTCTTCAGAAATACAAAGATCCTGAATCCTGTACAGTTCCAAGGCTTCTGATGAGTCAAAGCAAAAATCACAGGAGCTGTAGGTTCTGCTGAGCTGACGGCTGGTGGGAGCTGGAGGAGAGGGCAGATTGTGTGTGAGAGTGAGTGACTGTTGGCGCTGTCTGCCTTTTTAAACTCGGCCCTCCACACCCCTGGTTCCCTCCCAGGACGACCCCCTCCTCCTCCTCCCCCTCCTCCCCCTCCTCCTCCTCCTACTTCTCCTTCTCCCCCAGTAAAACATCTTTCAGCCCTCCCCCCTCCTCCTCTCTCTCTCACCTCTTCTGGCGGGGCCCGTCTCTCTGCCCGGAGGACGAGGGCTCCTCTTGAAGACAAGTCAATCCCTCAATACAGATGTTTTCTGTGCAACATTAATAATCACCATTGAGACATTTTCAGGAAAAGCCCAAAGCAATAACAAATTAAACTGAATAATATTAAAGGGGAACTACATTTTCAAAATGTTTACACATTATCCTGACAGTCTAAGACAGTCAAAAAATAGTAGTAAACATGAACAACTCTCTCCCAAAACCTGAGTGCGAAACTCAAATTTGTGATGTCAAGTATAAACTCTGGAGCTGCTCCATAGAAAATGAATTGGGAAAGATGTTTTAGATGACACTGAGAGCACTGGGGAATGTTCTGAGAGAACTACCATAAAATAAAGCTCATTTGGATGTATATAAAAAAAAGAAAACAAGTTTAAGACTTGTTTATGCCGTTTCTGACATTGAGAGAGAGAGAGTAGTGAATGTTCACAAATATTAATTGAACTTTCTTAGGTCATAAAATAACATACTGGAATTCTTAATTTAGGTGGTGTTCTCCTTTAAAAACACAACACACCAATTAAGCAAAACATTTAAAAAAAAAATCTTGCAGCTTATTATTTTTATTTTATGTACTAAAGATCAAAACTTTAATTTATAACGTTTTAACTGGTCATCATGAGCGCACTCTAATAGTAATAACATTAATAGTTTTGCTGATCATAATAATGCCATCCAAAAGTTGATTGAATCAGTGTTTGTCGTTACTGAAGTGGATCAATGTCATCATATAAACACAGCGGACCTGTTGGTCAGGTTTCACCTCCCTGCCTCTCTACTTTATCTCTTAATCGGCAGGAAAACGTACATTTCAGCGTTGCATGACTTTACCAGCGATTTCCTTAGAGGAGGTGGATTTTGTTGGTGTGCGGAACAGGTCCGGACATTTGAACTCACCTCGCTTTACATCACAATCACTATTAAACGAGTCTTAAAAATGCAAACTGCACACTTTGTCTCCAGTTGTCACCGACTGATAATAAAAGAAAGTGTACTGTAAAATGTAAATGAGCTGCAGCCTTTCCACATTAGAAATATCAGCAGTTAGATGATCTGCCTTGAAATGACAGTGTAATTAGATCGGCAGTGAATTGCAAACTGTTTGAAGATTAGATTAAACATCAGCGGGCAGGCAGAGGGATGTGTCAATTCAATTCTCATGTCTGGGGATTTATTTCCATGATAAAAGGACAAGCAAACGCACCGGTTTGAAACAAAAACAAGAGGACGCCTCACACTGGCACCATCATTGTGCAAACAGTGTCTATATCTGAATCCTTTTCACTGAGCCATGTTCATTTAACTGCTGATTGTGTCATGTAAGGAGTTAATGCAGTGCAAGAAAAGAGGCAGTATTTTATATACTGTATATTATTACAGTAACTGGCCAAAAATAAAACTAACTAAAACTAAAAGGTCTGACCACATAACTCTCATTTTATCCTCTCTTCACTGGCTCCCAATAAAACAAGGAAATGATTTAAAAATACTTCTTATTGTTTTTAAATGTTGTAGTGGTTAATCTCCTTCCTATGTTGCTGACATGTTGACAGAGTACACATCAGAGAGATCCTCTTCTCTTCCACATGAACTAAAGTCTGCTACAACAGTGTTCTCTTTTAAGCATTTAGTTCGGGTTTTAAGTGTATTTTTATTTGTTTTAAGAATTAGTTTCTTCCTTTTTAAAGAATAATGATAATTATTTAGTTTGTTTTTTATCATGTCCTGATTGTTTTATATATGTAATACTTTACTATCTTATATGATCATTTTAGGCTGTCATATATGATGTATTAAACACATTGAGTTTACTTGTCGCTTGTCATATGAAATGTGCCATATAAATAACATTGACTTGACTTGACTAAAACATATGAAAACTTCAGGAATTCCTTTTTAAAGATTTATTAATACCAAACCAAAAGACAATTTTGCATTATGGAAATCTAAATTTACTGAACATGACAACATGCAAAACAACAGTTTGACAGTGAAACAAAGAGCGCTGAACATTATATACAGCAGGTTTAGTTTGGGTTATGTGTCCAAGACAGGCCTCCTAGTGGTGATAACAGGCAGCTACTACATGAATCCTCACCGTGGAGTATTACACTGTACATGCACCAACTATGAGAAATGTATTTGGTGAAAGGGGGGACTCTCTGGATCACAGCTTATCAGCCTGCAGCGAGTGACTGCACAGAGCAGAGTTGAGAAGAGTCCAGCAGAGACTTTATCCTTCTTTCCACAATGAGGAGATGCTGATACCCAGTGTCTACTCCGGGGAGACACAGCTGCTGCACTATGTCTCCTTACACAATTTTTGTATTTGAGTGCCAAAAAATTCAGACAGTTGTGGTCCTCCTCAAATTACTTATAATATAAGAAAAATACACCGTGCTTACTCTGCTTGTACTTGATCCTTGAGCTCAAAAAACAACACACAAACACACACCAGGTGGGTCCCACCTCTACCTTATTCCCCAGGGAGAGGATTGGCCGCCTGCTGCTTGCAGGCCCGGTATCCCTTAGACAAATAAATTAGCAAATTTAAAAAATAAAGGCGAGCAGATAAGAAACAGATGGTCAGATTAGACCATCGTCTTGGATATCTTCAGAGGACCTCCTCACTTGTTAATCGGAGCCTTTATAGGTGCCAAGATAAAGTCCTGCGGCTGATCCTGAGGGCAGTTTTGCAGGGGTTGGGAGGATGATCTTCAAATGGGAGGGAGGATTTACTTTCCAAATAAAATACAAGTGAAATATAGTCAGTGTCAGTTATGACCAGAAGTTATGGCATACTTTTATGTTGTGTTATATATTCTTTCAGTATAGCCCTCGCTACCTTGCCACCTATAGCAGGATTGTGACACAGGGTTTTCTCTCTTAGGTCTGGACCACACATGTGTCCCAGCCACAGCTGTGACTGCTTTTGATCTGCTGCTCCAACGACCCTGCTGCTGTGACATGACTGCTTCTGTCTCACTCTGACCATTAGCTTCATTTTTAGCTGAGAGATATCGTGGATGCTTAGCAGCCCTTCAGTGGAAAGTTGCTGCTATCATATGATTTGTAGCAGCTGACATATTTTAAAGAGAGGGAGGTGTGTGATATTCATCTTTACAGAGTTCACTGGAGTCAATAACAGGCGACTTGGGGGACATCTGTAATGGACGCATGTCAGCTCCAGTCTGGTCAGAGGTGGAGATAAGTCACTGAAGGTGTAATCTCTGACCTGAGGTTTGTTTGAAGTGTAAAAATTGATAGCAGCACACAGATTAACCCCCATTCCCTGATTTGTGGCCAATACAGCAGGCCCCACAAATCATGCTGAGGCACCTGGGGACCAGGGCCACAGGGAGTCTAGGGTCACAGTGTGGTGTCATTTGAGAGAAGTTGGTCCCTAAGCGCACTTTATGTTCAATATAAATAACAATAATTCATACTGGACTCCTATTTGTGATTCCATCAAGTCAGATCTTATAACCAACTGTGAGCCACCTTTCACGTCGGCCTGCTAAGTGCCGACTTTGCTGTGTCAGACGACATCGCACCCCTGTGCCGTGGAGCCAGTACCACTCCCTCAGATGTGCGAGGGCACTGCTCCTGCTGAGGGGTTTGCTAATTGGCAGAGCATCTTGTCAAACTGCAGGTTATCTAAGGATCACTGGCCGTGTCGTGTGTCTGCTACTCCTGCGTGACAATTTGCTTCTGCGTGTCTGCATTTTCGGCACAATAAGAAATTACACATCACAAGAACGCACAAGGATGAAATACACTCTCATAGAGTGAAATGGAAAGTCCTGTAAATAACTTCCAGAGGGCATTGTGCTGTGATGTATGTGCCTAATTAAACCCTTAAGCTCGAGGTCAGCCGTATCACCAACGGCTATCTTTTCCCCACATCTGCCTATACTCTTGACTTCAAGATTGAACTGAACGGAGAGCTCCACCCAATTGTTAAAAATGTTTGTGCTGATAAGGCTGCTCTATTGTTTCATTTTTGTCGCTCTAAGCACTTTTCTCTTAATGAGCAATGCACCTGTAGTTAGGGTGCTTTTTAAAATGTCATCACTTATCCCAAAATAGACTAAAACTGCAGATGTAAATTAATAGAGAAAATGGCTCCTCCTCAGAGATTTTGGGGATTTAATTTGTACGTGTACTGTATCCCTGTAGTATTGTTGGGGTCACTGTTTTATTTTTATAATTACTGGAGTGGGCAGATACGCCAAACCCTAATGTTTCTCAAATAAGAAAGTAGCACTGAAAATACATTTTGCTCCTTGAATGAAAGAAAAAATACTGTATCTCTATTTTATACTATCTCAAAATAATACAGCAGTACAGATTTTCCACCATTAATTATCAATGTAAGAAGGTGTAACCCAGTAAAATCTTTACACGTTACAGAAAAAGTAATTTTCACACAGCCACCAGCTGTTACAATTATGACAGGATTCTTGTCCTCTTTATACAGCCGCCATGCACACATACACCCATTTTTATGTGACAACATATTGCAATAAACTACACAAAAAATGAACATGAAAAAATATAATATCTAGGATGAGTCAAATTATGTGCAGAACTGAAATACTGTAAAGACTACAAGGCTGTCAACCCTCAGTTTTCAAGTCATACCCAATTTATGTAATTGCAAAACTGTTTAGGGACCCCAGTATGCAGAAATCATTTTGAAAAATAGCAAATGTTCCTTTGCCCTCGCCAAAATTTGCTTAACTTTGGAGGGGGTGGTACCAGATGGTGCACTGAAATGTGTCTTAATTATAAAATGACATGTATTTATTATGTAAATACATATAAATTGCCAGTCAGTGTACTGTCAGTGATTTCAGTCAGTAAGTAAATTGTTGTTCTTGATTCAATTTAAAGGTCGACCACAGACCTTTTCATGGGCCCCCCTTTGGCCTTGGGCCAGGGTCATCTGTACCCTTTGACCCCCACTGACGGCAGGCCAGCTGTTGCTCCCCAAACAGTTTTTCACAACCCTCCCTTGAACAAATAATATATAACTCTCCCTGTCTTCTGACCACCCTTTTCCCCTGATCATTTTTGGGCAGTCTCTTTTGGGAAAGAAACTTTTCACTTAAAGAGGGACTCCATTGATTTTACACATCAAAGTCTGTTTGCATGTGTTGAGGAGTACTGCTGCATATGTGAGGCCTGTTGTGGCCTCGATTGATGTCACTTGAGTCAGCGTTGGTTGGGACTGAACACTAAAAGTTTGAAAATGAAAAAAAATCCAGGAGATGTGAATTTAGAATTAAGTGAGTTTGCCAGACCTCTAAAGCCCACTTCTAATCTCTGCTTCAAACCAGCAACTCGAGGTTTCATTAGCTGCTATCAGGGTAACACCTCCAAAACTCTGACCGACTTGTCAGTGGTCAAGCTAGTTAAAAGATGTTTTCTCGAGTTTGCTACAAAGATTTTGACACTTTTTGTAAGTTTAGTCAATGTTATAGGCATGCAATGCTAAATCAGTGGAGATCTTTAATACACAAAGAGAATGTTGTTCTGGCAAGAGCAAGAGGGACTCAGTGCCGTCTTTGATTGATGAACAAAGTTAGCAGACAGTGAGCAATGGACTCTTTTTCTGAATGAATTGTACTTTGGTGCTCCTAAAATGAGCTAAACGAGCTAATGATGTGTAGCATGTCAGTAAAAACATTTAGTTACATTTGTATGTGTGATCTAAGCAGCTGACTAACATCAGCCTGAGCGGGTAGCGAGGTTTAATACATCCAAAGAACTTCTATAAAAATGAATCACAACCAGACTTGGCGTCTAATTGAGGGCGGCATTTATTTGTCAAAATGTGTAGCCACGCCCACCTAGTAAAGGGGACAGCATTTAATTGCAGCTCAGCTTTTAACTGAACTTTTACAGAATTTCAACATTTATTCTGTGACAGTAAACATAACATTTGCATGCATTGCACTTTAGTTTTCTTTGGATGGCGGAGGCTTTATCTGCAGCAGAAGTCATGCTGTCTGTGTCTAGGAGACAGTTGGCTTTGACATCCGTATCAAAACCCAAACACGGCCCGGCCAGACCAAACTACAGCCGTGTTTTCAAGCTGATTACTGCTCTTGCTACGAGAAACACATTCCCGACTGTTTATTTATTACTTATCTACCTTCCTTACTGCACGTCTGCCAAGAGAAAAACAAAACAGCGCGTGCACAATGAGGACAGCATTATTGTGACATCCATTTGAGCATCTGCGTAGCTTAAATCTGCACTTTATTGATACTTTTCCGACTGATAAGAATGTTTTACCACTTCACAGGCGCAGCAGGTAATCATGATGTTAAATGCAAACCAACAAATACTGACTGACCCACATTGAGGCAGCTGTCCTCTCTGCTTGTCCATCCTTGTTGTCTCCTCCAGTAGCTTGGTCAGGAACAACAGGGTCACAAGGTGTTTCCCCTCTCCCTTCTCGAGACCCTGGACCACCCCCAGACCCATCCTCTCTCACTATACTTTGCGTGTGTCAATGGCCAAAACAGCAAGCACCACAGGATGTGCTATAATAGGACAGTTTGTCCTCTCCAACTGAGATGCTTCTGTCAGACTTTTGTTTTATAGCTGCATTAGGTAAGCTATTTATTTAAGATGAAGCGTGATTGAATCACAAGATAAATGTTTTTTTTGTCTTGTTATTGTCTTTATTGAGTTGTAAAAATAGGTCAGATTGGTGGTGATGTGAAAAGATAATTCCTCATATCTTGTCAGTCTTCACTTCACAAATAAATTAATTGTTTGTATTGTCCATCAGACATGTTTTTTTTAAATGAAGCGTGCAGGTGAAACACTTAAGATTTATGTCTCACCTGCACTCACTGGGGAAGATCAGGAAGGAAATCCTGTAGAAACCGTAGGAAACAATAACACAGGAGAAAATAATGAAGCGGGAGATGAGTCTAATGAAAGAGAGGATGTGAGGGAAGAGAAATAAAGGGACAAAGGACAGGGCTGATGAGAGGGTAGTGGCTGGCAGGCCGGCCAGTTCTCTCTGTGTAGTAGAGTTAATGACAGGGATTAAGGAGACGGGGGGACTGCTGGGATCTCCAGGCTCTGCTAGACTCCAGCCCGGCCCTCCCATCATCCCAGGAGATCTGTGGGAATCTGACTCCATTTGGCCCAAAATCTCCTGACAAAACAAAAACCCCATGGCTCAATTAGGAGGAAATTAGTCTCTCCTTCCACATTAACATTTCACTCACTCTGCTACAATAGTTTCACTGCTTTGTGACTGCATGTAAAGAGTGTGAGTGTTACTATGATATTTGAAATTATTATATCTGGCTTGCTTTCAAGATTACCTGACTGTTTATTTAAAGTTGGGTACTTATTCTTTTATTCTGAAGTGACAGGAAATGTCTGGCTCTCATAATCAATAAGCGCCCCCATGCTAGTATGATTCTTGCCTGTTTTCCTTTAAACTAGACCCACAGAAACCTAAATCCTGTCCCTGTTATGAGAAGTCAAAGTGAAAACCCAAACAGCAGCCCATGTGAAAACCAGGTGCGTCGCAGACTTTTCATCTAAAGTCTCACAACGTCTGAGCCAAACTATTGTCTGTTACCCGATCATTTCCTTCAGGGCAGGAATGAAAGAGCTGTCACAGACCTGACTGGCACTGAGAAAGACCAGGACGGAGTGCCTGACAAAAATGCTTTGCGAGCAAAACCATAAACTCAAATCTCAGAAAATCAGAGGCTTTAATTGTTAAGTTTTTAACCGCAAATTACTCTTTATATGTTTTAAAGGCCTTAAAAAGTGCTCCATGCAGCAGGACACAAAAAGTGCAAACAGGCTTATGGCAGCTCAGAAGGTCCAACCCAACACTGGAGCCTTTTATAAAAACTACTAAAATAAGAAACAACTTGTGTCCCACACTATGAGCATGTCAAGGATATCTAGGCTATTTATATCTCAGAAGATTTACAGCCAAAATGACGTCTACTACTACCATTTCATCACAGACAAGCACTGTGTTACATTTTTGTCTTATTTCAGGATCATGTATGCCCATTCAAAACCGAGCAGCTGTGTTTATTTACCATGCAGATATAGTTTGGTTTTAGTGCCTAAATGTCCTTTAACAGGACATTTAGCCGGTTCAATGGTCATCACAGGTACAAAACAATAAAGCGTATGCTCTACTGTTACACTTTTATGGTAGCTGTTAACCTTCCCATCAAACTTAAGGAGCGCTCCTCGGCATTCTTGCCACTGCTGAAACTGCAAAGCATCTAAGAGTGGCGACAGTGTGGCGGAGGCAGCGCTGTTTTCTCCATCTGTCAGCTGTTTGACAGACAGCAACAAACTGTAAATCAGTCACCTCTGAGACGAAGCCGGCCCTCTGCATGCTCAGAGCAAACAAACCATGGGGTGTGTGTGGGTGTGTGTGTGAATTTGCCTTGACAGTGCATCGTCCGCTTCCTTTATGCATTTGGGTGCTGACGCTACATTGCTATCAGGTGGGTCAAGTGGAGCTAAATTTTAAGAAATTCTTAGGATAATCTAAAGAACAAGATCATTTCAAATTAATAAGAAATAAAATGCATCCTTGCAAGGACATAGATTTTTTTTTCAACATTGAGGGGTACATATAAAATGGGAAGTTTGGGGATCCTCTGATAGAAAATTTTGAGCATCCAGCACTGAATTTCCTGCATTCTGGTGAATTTATGCACCAATTTGTGCCTATATACATTTATGCCACAAATGTCAAAAGAAAAGTCCTCTGTTGTTACTGGATGTGGACAAAAACACGTTCTAAATATTGAGGAGGACGTTTCCCCTGTGTTCCCCCCGAAATTTGCACCTATGCATCTTAACGTTTAAAAGGTTGACTTTGTTTGATCAGTAGCTTATAGAGGCTAATGTTAGAATAGCCTCTGTGAAACTGACATTAAGGAGTAAGTCTGGTGAATTTAAACAGGCAAACTTTGCTTTGGTGAGTTTTCATCCAGCTGTAAAATTTTGAAAAGTTTTTCCGAGTCTCATCATCCCATATTTCAAGTCATGCAGATGTCAAGTTTATCAATTTACCATAGAACGCAACCAAACGTTAAAGCGGATGTGCCCAACTCCTGGTATTACTGTGCTGGATGGAAACCATAATTATGTCACATTTTGATCTGCAGATTTTCTGGAAGTTCAGATAAGATTAGCATTGCATGCTTCCTCAATCATATGCCTTCTCTATTTCACCTACTTGGTATTATAACTATTATTATTTGTACCCTTGCTATTTTATGTGCATTATCAAGTATTTTACTGGTATAATTAACAACAGCCACTACATGTTTATTAAATGATCATTATACTCCACAGTGTGCTTCATGTTTTTACTTAGTTATCTAATTTGGGTTATTGTTGTATCTTACTTTGTTTTTATTTCTACTTTTATTTATCTGTTTATATATTGTTTTTTGAGACCATATCTAAAATAGAGTGGTGGGAGAGTGGATGGTTCTTTTTCTGTGTTTTTTTTCTGTCATAGAGACTTTGCCATGTTCTGTATTTACTGCTCTGACTTTGCCATATCTGCAGAAAACTCAGCAAAAAAAGATGACTAAACCAGACTATAAAGCAACTTTGAAGCAACAAAACTAACATTTTCCTGGGAAATGCAGGCAAGCTCAATGTGCCATTATCTTATCATTTCATTTTGCAGCAAAAAGTGACAGTCTCAAACCGAAACTTGTTTTAGAGGAAGGACAATTGAACCCCTATACACCAACTCGGAGGACCTGAAACTGTTAATTTGTTTGTGCCTGAGTAAATCCCACCACTTGACATTGTGCCTTTGCAGGGACGGCTCTATTCTGAGGCTCTCTGGTCTCTCAGCTGCCAGAAGCTACAGCTCCTTTAAAAACAGACAACTGCTTTAAGGAGTCAAACAATAAAATCAACATTAACACTCTGTCGACAACTTTGATGTGCAATCACAAGGCGAGAGGAGGGGAGGGGGGAGCAGAATGAGAGTAAAAACATCCTCCCACTTGCCCTAATTGTTTCAGCATCTGTTTTGCTGTTGCTATCACCCAGACAGGCTGAAAACACTACTGAAAACACACATTCAAAGTTTCCACTTAGTCCATTTCCTTTAATCAGGCTGCCCTCACAGTGACTGATTGCCACACCAGCCTTTGGCCTCGTCTTGCCTGTCTCTCCATCTCTGCTTACTGTACAACTCATGTTAAACTCTACAAGCCTTTCCCCTCAGTGATACGATTCTTTTCCTGTCAGGAGACAGCTGATGATTACATTAACTCATTACTACTGATGATTATTATCATAGAATGTGACTGGAGGAAGAAGGCCAGGACTGAGCCAGGCTGCATATGAATGAGAGTCCGCAGCCAAAGTGTGCTAATGAAACGAGACCAACTGGCTGTGGAACGTGGCCTTCCCATTATACACGTACTTCAGGTTTCTAAAAGAGGAAGTGGGACACTGTTAAAACACAAAAGGTCCAGATGTGAGGCCCCGTGAAACACATCTCAGTGTCTGCCTCGTGTTGAATGCTGACAAATTGGCCTTTAACGATCCCAAAACAGGCCTAAAGTCAATGTCAAAGCCATGTGTCACTCTTCTGAGCCCTGTGTGGGAAGGCTAAGTGCCTCCAAAAAGAAGCTGGGACTCTAAGAAAATATTTGGACAAAGCCCTGCACTATTTCAGCCTCCAAAATGGGTTGATCCACATGCCCGCAACTCAGCACATGTTGTTGCACTTCATCTTGCTCAAGGATTGAGGGCTTCAAAAAACAGCTGAGGGATTTTGTAGGACGTCTTGCATTATAAATGAATAGACAGGACATTTCTAATCTTGCAAGAACGCAATTTTCAACTCAAAACCAGGTGACAGTGGCCATGGATGGATTACTGAATGGGCCTACCAGGCACAGGCCCAAGGGCCCATAGTATCAGGGGGCCCCCTGGCCTTAACCTGCATGTCACTCAAATTAACACATGCCGACCAGGAAGAGACTCAAGATAACCACAAAGAGACACAAAAAGACCAAAAAGAGATGGAAGGGAGCTGCCAAGAGACACAAATTGACCACGAAAGGGTAAAAACAATCACAAAGAGAGACACAACATGACCAAAAATACACAAATGACTTGAAGGACAACAAGAAATACCTCAGAGAGACATAAAGTGACTACAAAGCGATACAAAAACAACCACGAGGAGACACAAAATGACCCATAATCTGCCCATGACAGTGGCAGAAAAAGATGCTATGGCCTTATGATAAAGTTTATAATGAGGAACCTCACTAATCATACAACATCCATGCAGCCTTTAATCCTTTGAGCTCCCAGGATGTTCTGTGACTTGGGTGTCAGAGTGGCCATGATGCCAACATATGTGTTGGCTGGCAGCAGGATCTCTTAAGAAGCCAAATGTTTGCATCACACACTCCTCCAGCTATGATTTAGCTGAGTCAAACAGCTGCAGACCACATCTCTTCCACCCCGACACTGTCACTCCTTTAATCTACTGCTAACCACCACAAAAAACATTCAGCATTTAATTTAACATCACGCAAATGCGACAACCTTCCACATATATGGGACTAATTCAAGTATAGCATCAAAATATTACCCTGCAGATGGATCAGTAGTGTATAGTGCAGCGTAAGGAATAGGTGTAATAGTTGTGGCTAATGCTGATCTGGATATGAAATATGATTTGATCTCATGCCTCCCCACAAATCTTTGCAGCTATGTCGTTATATGCATGGCTTCCATATGGCCTTAATACTGTTGAACAATCTGGAAGAACCATCTAGAAATATGATCTCCTCTGTCCAACTGTGACAGCCAGGCTATTCACAAAACAGTGGAGCAGTATTCTTGAGTGATCACACTTATTCTGTGTTTCAGTGTGGTTAACACTTAAAACTATGAGTCTACAACCACTCTAGTAACTCTGTGAGTCTGTACTTGTCCTTCTCATGCAGCAACAGGCCAGGTGAGTGAAGGTGAGACAGCTGGCATCTGAAAGTCGTTCTTAAGATCTCTTTTTTTTAGTCTTCATACACCTGGTTCTGCCACTTTTCGTATGCGCAATTCTTCTTTGGGGAAAAATCTAAGCTAACATTAGCATGCTAACATGTTCATAATGACAATGTTAATATGCTGATGTTAGGCGTCATTCAAGCAGGTCATGTTTGCCATGCTCACCATCTTAGTTTAAGGGTTGGCATGTTAATAAACAAAAGGTAAAACTAAAGCTGATGGGAATGTGATTAATTTTACAAGTATTAGGTCATAAAACAAATTTTTATATCATGGTGCCACCAGATGAGAAGTCAGGGGATCAAGTAATTAAGATTCATCCTAATAGGAGGCTAATTTCTACAAACAGATATCTGCATATGTATGCAAAATCTGAAGACAATGGCACAAAATTATGCTATCAGGGTATGAGCATTCTGGTTAGGATCAGGGTTTGTGGCCTGTTTGTCGTGGTAATCACTCCGTGAAGAGAGGCAGAATGCATTGGCCGAAATGCAATTTCAGAACCATACATGCTGGTTGTCAGTTGCCTGTGGTCTTTGCAATGTGTTCAAGTGCAACTTTTTGGCAGAGACGTGGGCAATGTGAAGCGATGCAACAGTCGGCTTTCGTTGCCGCTGGTCCTTTGATGTTGGCTTGGTGTGTCTGGACCTTTAGAGCAATGTATCTAGCATGGCTTAAAACCAGGACCCTCCCTCTTGTGTTTAACCAACGTCTTCCGCTAATTGCAGCCAAGAAGAACAAAGAGCGTGACAATGGCCTCAATCCAATAAGCTGCCTCCTAAAACTATGTATTCACACCTTTGCACTTTTGATATCTAAACATTCACATCACAGCCATGATTTGAGAGTGTTTACATTTCACTGCAGGCCCCAAGTCAGTCTATGATCTCAGACAGTGAATCCCCTGAGAGGGAAGACTAAAACAGGAAAAACATTTGGCGTTACCCATCATACTGCACTGACACTCTATGCATACGATTGATGCTATGGGTGTAGGGTTCAGCGGCTCAGCCCTTCCTGCCTTTGTTGGTCTTTGTTTAGGGTGGTACGCCTTTAACCAGCAGTGCCCCTGTATGTGACCCTTGCTCTACAGGTTCACCTCGAAAGATCAAACTATGTTTTGCATTTCAGTTGAAGTTTAAGGTATTTCATATGCATGTTGAGCAGAACCCCTCTGTAGCTGTTTTCATGAGTATCATGGAAACTGAGTGTGTTTTAAAACAGATGGTTAAAGTGGGTACGACCCTGAGGGCCTTTAGGATCAGGGCTGAGAGGGCAAGTCTAAACCTGCTCTCTTCCCTTCCCTTCGAGAGCCTGCAAAGACCACTGACTAACAACATATTTAAGTAAAAGGAAAGGAAGGAAATGCAGATGATATCTGACTGAAAATACCACCTAAACACAAAATTTTGATATGATGACTTCAAAAAAATAAAGGAAACTTGTTAATTGTGGTCACACTGAAACTACTGATTAAAGGGCTAGTGATCCTCCCCCTCACATCTGTGCAAGTGTGACTGCATGGGTCCATGCAGAGGGCAGGAGACTGCTTGACAGCAAGATCAAGGTCAGAGAGTTTGAGAAGAAGGAAGAGAAAGGAGGACACCCAGGCTCTTTTCAGGGATAATCTCTGCTACCACAATACGGAGTGACAAGCTTTCACGGGCCCAAAAGGCAAACAGCTCTCAGCATTCCAACATGGCAGACTGATCAGTCTATTCATATGTAAAGTGCATGGCGACTCATCACCTCGCTCATCCTGACATGCAGGGGGGGGGTTTGTCTTGCAGGAGAGATGTCTCACCTGTCAGAGGTAGAAAAGCCCTTTGGCCAGGATACAAAGCGCAAAACAAAATCCGACAGGTCAGGTGCTTCCTGTAGACACTTATGAAAAACAGGGGCTTAACAGGAAAAATATACTTAAACCTTACTTAAAGTAACACATGCTACATATTCAACCCTTGCGCGGGTTATTATTTTATGACACTAACAAGCAAACATGGTATGAATCGAGGCAGGAAACTTCTACTTACATTCATGTACAACTATATGGATATCGGAGAAACTCCCTTGATCCTTATCTTGGCTTTAACATCCTCTCTGCATCATGCACAAGGACCTGCTTAACTTAAATTAACCCAGGCCCTTTTTACACAGAGATTCTGTGATAGGGCCAAAATGAAGACTCTTCATTACTCCAGCTTTACTTTTTTATACAGAACCAAACAACAGCAGCATAATGCCGCCTCAGTGTGTGATTTTAGATAGTATGCCGCCGTATCGGATGCAAAAGAGGTAAGACATGTAACACAGCGTTGGCCTCTAATATGACATATAACAAACGCATCGGCAGTGCTTTATTAACAACAAGAAATTACATCACATGGGGAGATCTATCATATTCTGTCCCTGTCATATGGTGGCTGAACTCATTCTCTGCTTGGAAGGTAAGAAGCTCCCATACCTCACTGGTGGACTTTTTTGGTTGTTGGTCTTTGAGTTAGCTGCTAACGGCTTCTAGCTGCTTTTTAAATTTACTAGAAGTGGGTCACACACATAACAAGTAGTCAAAACATCACATTCACCCTGTCCTGAAGGCTACACAAATGTCAATTTGGTGCTGTTACTACATCTGCTGCTGGCTTAAAGGTGAAACAACTCTGTCTTCCGATGCCATGATCGTATCTTTTTACAGAATGGCGAGGTGGAATAACAAGGTGAAATTCCCACTTTTAACAGTTATTGTAACAGGGGCTATAGGAAATTATCTTTTGTTTGGTGTAGTATTTGCATTACCTCTAGATTTAAATGATTAGTTAGACATTTTGGGAAATACGCTTTTCTTTCTTGCCAAGACTTGTAGGTTGTTGCCACTCTCATGTCAGCTCAGTAAATATGGAGCTACTGCCAGCAGCCAGTTAGCTTAGCTTGGCATAAACACTGGAAACAGGAGAAACAGATATCTTAGCTCTGTCCAAAGATAACAAAATCCACCTACAAGTACCTCTAAAGCTCACTAATTGTCACGTGATATTGCTAAGCTAGCTGTTTCCCCACATATCCAGTCTTTGTGCAAAGCTAAGCTAAGCTGCTGGCTGTAGCTTCATATTTAACGTAAAGCAACAGTGCTATCAGTCCTCTCATCTCATTCCCAGTGAGAAAGCAAATAAACATATTTGTTTTCTTGTTGAGAAAGCAAGTCGTAGGAATTTTACACAGATGGCAGTGGGAAATCAACAAGTCACATATTCCCAAAATAAATTTTTGGCAATCGTTCCCAAGTTAATCAAGCTCTGTGCTGCTGTATTGTTCAAAGATGCCTTTTGGCAGCAGGCCTGTAAATCATATTCTGGTCATTGAACAGTAGACAGTCTGCTGATTTTCTCTGCAGAAAATGAGGGAGAATCCAATTGTTTTTCGGCTCCCTCCCCCTCTCCCTCTGCGGCTATCAGCGGGTCTCTGGAGAAGTGCTGGTTTCCGTAAACGTGATGGGGAGATGTTTCCTGTGGCAGGTCTGTCTGCTGCTGATTAGAGCCCATCAGTCAGCCAGACCTCCTTGGAGCAGAGAAGAGGGCACTGGTCAAATCTGTCTCCCACTCCAGACCAACCCCTCATAAAATGCCAGACATAAGGTTACAACAAGTCCACGCCCTGCCCTTCCACCCTAGACAACACAGCCAGATAAACACCTCAGCTGGCACTCACTGATTCAAATTTGGAAGTGCGGACAATAAACAATGTGGGAACTTCAGCCAAAATCTCCAAGTGACTCTTATCTTAGTTTCTTTCATAGAGATCTTAATTTTCAACAAGTGGTCGGCTTGGATCAAATAATACTATTTCCACACACTGAAACTCACCCAAACAGAACATTATGCGTTACATTAATAGTCTTGCTGGGAATGTTTTACAGTGTAGAGCGGCTGCCTCCAGGCACACAGAGGTCAGGGTGGCTTTTTTTCCTCCTTTGCAGACGTGATCCTTCATCAGCTCTGGTTTGAAGGCGCTGATTGCTCTGTGCAGCAGTGCGCTCGGTTTCTTCCTCTGTGGACCTCTATACCACTCTTGGGTAAAGCACCCACAATAGCAGGATGACTCCAGTCTAAAAACAGGCTGTCGTGCATGCCCCCTGCTGTATTGAGGCATTTTTTCTCCCCAGTCCCCATCACTTTCTTTGGCCTCCAGTGAGAAGTGTAAACAGGAGGTAGTGATGTATTCTCCCTGGCCAGTCAGAGGAAACCACACAGGGTCTAGAGACTGAACTCCCCCGTGGTCAGCTGGTCATCTGGAAGGTGGGTCTGTGAACTCCGGAGTCTGAGAACCTGTGTCGCAGAGACTATTGTGTTGGACCTTGTTTGTGGATAGATGTCAAAAATGGCGTGACCTTACATGAAAATGAAACTTTGCTCCTGTGTTGGCACTCTTGAAGCGCCATCAATAAAAAAAGGGAGAAACCCCAATGGGGTTCAGTTCAAGGCATCAAGACACAAACAGGACAGATTTAATTTAACAAGTAAGCACAAGAGCAGTAAACGTCTCAGCTGGTCAGGCTATCATCAGTGCCGCTGTCTCAGGACTGAAGCAACTTCCCTCCCAGAAAGAAATCCCAGAGGTGATAAATTGTGCTTGCATACATAAAAAAGACCAGTGCTTTCCTCTTATACGTATTCTGTCAACACTATCTAAATCAGCAGGCATTACTGTTCATAATACAGACATGCAGTAGTTGACTCACAGTAAAACTCGAATGAGACCGTGTCATGACACTTGTTTTAACACAAATTCCTTTGTAGCACAACAACGACATAATTGACCACGTCAGATGAAGGAATTTAGTAAAATTTATGCCACACTTTGACTTGGGACTGAATTGCTTTTAAGGGCCCCTTCCAGGCATGCATTTGTGCGGATGTAACATTCCTCAGAGAGCAGTAAGTGACAGAGCACCACTGACCGTTCTCACCTTAACTTGTCAGGCTATTGAACCTGAGGCTGACGTAGACAATGCCCAGGTCAACAGATCCACACTGCAATCAATACAGACAATAGATTCCATTACTCAGGTTTGACCTCTGACCTTTGAGGGAGTGTCAAAATAACATCAATTAAAGGTGGAAACAGCGCCAAAACATCAGTCAAAGGACAAATTAGACAGTGGATTAGAGACCGGAAGATATTAAGTAAACACCAACTAAAGCTTTGTGAGGTTGTTGAGACTAATGTCAGCATGCTAACATGCTCACAATAACAATATTCACATGCTGATGTTTAGCAGGTATAATGTCCACCATTTTGGTTTAGCATGTTAGCATGGTAATTTTTCTATTTAGCAATAAACACATAGAACAGCTGAGGCTGTTACTAATTAAGTTGTGCTGCGTTCACACGAAATCAGGACGATTGCAGGTGACAAACTGGATATAATTTTAGTGGACACGATCAGGATGGTAAAATAAGGTGAAGCCAGCAGAGAATACCGGCAATAGGAATGGTCAATGACATTGCAGTTTGAAGTTAAAATATTTTAACTTTTTGCTTCCTCTGTGACAGAATTTATAACTTGATGTCATGTAGTTCCTTCACACACGGCGAAAACATGGACAATCTGGACAATTACTGGACATGACTAGAAATGTTCCTGAAAATAATAAACACAAAATGATTTTATTTAATATATTTTATTAAATTCTTTGTAGGCAATACAGCATCCCCATCACAACATATCGTTTCGTTTTACCATCCTGCCATTCATCAGACTGTTTGTTTTTCTCCTGCAGTCCTGACCACATTGTGCATCCTTCGTCTGCCTGATACCATGTGAACGCAGCATTATTCTTCATCCTGAGGGAGGAATGAATATCTGCACCACATTTTATGACAGTCAGGGTTTCGCCCAAGTCACAATCAATGAGGATTTCTGTGAACAGTGAACGCCTGTCCCAACTTTTGTGTCAGTCCATTGAGTAGATATTAATTTCACATTTCACAGAAAAAGTGAAAACTGTGACCTTCTGCTGGCACTACAGGGAAAAGTCAGGGGATTACTTAAGTCATTAGAAGTCATCCTCTGGGAACATGGATGTCTGTACAAAATTTTAACTTCAGTCAAAGATCCTGGCAGTAGAGTGTGGCAGGATGCATTTCATCAGGCTCCAGGCTCGTGTTAATTGCCATCTGCATGCATATCAACACTAAAGCCCGCCAGAATTTCATCCCATTCAGCCTCTTGATTAGAGTTTACCTTCTGGCAGGAACACAGTGAGAATATGGGTCAAGAGTGTCACCCAGTCTGTTAGAAGAACTTGGCTTCTTGGACTCATTGAGCAGCAGAGGAATGACCGAGGCCACCACGGGCATCAGAGAAAACATTTCTGCTGTTCTGGCAGAGGAAAAAGGGAAAGAGGAACTCGGGGTCTTCCCAGCTGCGCTGCTAAGGGGGGAAATGAGAGGCAGGCTTGGAAAGATTTATAGTCCTCATAATAAATTTCACAGGAAGGATTACAGCATTACATTGTAAGTGTGGATATAGTAGAGAAGGAGGAGCAGGCAGCACTTGGCCCAGGCGGGGACGGTTCTGTTACCTCAGAAAAGTGTTGAAAACGACATCTTTTTTATTTTTGACGAGCGTTCAATCGCAGCTCTAAACCGCGGCGTTTTCCCCCGTCTCTGTCTCTGATAACAAC
>JAPZEB010000022.1:34809393-34819762 GCA_029783705.1 Chaetodon striatus | reverse complement strand
AAATTAAAGCTTTCGTTCAAGCATTTCTGTCATTCCTTTCTTTTTTAAGGGTGATGATGCCATAAAATATGATGACATCTTCTCCATACATCTCTCTGTCCCATGCATGACTCTTAGTTGCCACATATCTCTCATTCCACTGCAGTGTCTATCTGACCTGGATTGTTCATGGACAGACCCACCAAATTCCACAGCTAACAAGCACCATGGGGCAGACAAGGAGGGAGGCCTGTTGACTTTTCACCAAGGAACATCTTATCAGACGACCAGCATGCAATTATCTGCAGAGCTAGGTCGTTAAAACACGAAATGCTGTTGGTACAAAGTAAATTTTCTCGGATAAAACAACTCATGCACATTCCATGCTCCTTGGAAATGTTCTGCAACTTTGCCGCAACTCCAACTTGCTAAATGTAATTTGTAATATTTGTAGTTTTAGATATCTTAGAATTAAGAAAAAAAAAATCTAGTGATAAAAAACTTTCGAGATTCTAATGACACAGCCAGACCGATGTGGTCCAACAGCCCTGTAAATGCAGAGAACGCCCTCAGCCTCAGCCTTCCTCTTTTCTTTTGTTGCTCAGGCGTGGGTTGTCAGATCGCATGTACGCTGGCTGTCGTACAGTGTGAGAGGAGGGCATGCTCAGTAAAAGCTGCAGAAGCCAGCGGTGTGACCCGACGCTGGCCCCTGTCCTACACCCAATGAGAGTGAGGCTCAGCTGCATGACGCCATGACCCGACATGACAGCTCCTGCTGGGAGGGGAACTGGCAAGGCACAGCTCACCTCTAATCCCCACCAGATCGGGCTTCACCAGGCTGGTACCCTGCCTGCAACGCTGCACTCACATTTCTGCACATCCCAACAAGCGCAGTAGCCCAGAGGAAGAGCACCTGTTGAGCCTCATATAGAGAATTTCACTATAGTGTGCTAAATGATGTCCAATAAGTGAAAAATGTTCACGCAAGCATGCAGATATTTGCTCACACTTTGTGTATGAGTTGGTAATTCGGTCATGTGTACAAGGCCCACATGCAGCAGCATGTTTCAGGTAACATATCACATACACACACACACACACACACACACACACACACTCACAAAGCTTAAGACGTTGCCTTTGGGACACAATACCCAAAGCAAACACTGCAAGAGCTGGAGAAACAAGGGTAAGGCATTCAGGGGCTCCCTGAAAGCAATTATCCTGGCATGCATACGCACACACATACAAAGACTACGGTCAGTCAGTGGTGAACGGCTTGACTCCTCAGACTCTGGTTCTCCAAACACACCCTCTTCCTGTTTTCATAAGGAGAAAATGGGAGTTGCAATGGAGAGGAAGAGGGGAGAGACAGGACAGGGGTGAAGGAGAGACTGTGGTATCATTACTCAACAGCCAGGACAGAGACCTGTGTGGTGCATTATGTCTGTTTTAATTAGAGTTGACAGGATTATTAAATTGACAGAAAATTAATCTGCAATTATTCTTAATAATTGTTTCAGTTATTTTTTTCAAGCAAAAATGCTAAAAAACCCTCTGGTTCCAGCTTCTCTAATCAGAAGATTAGTTGCTTTTCTTTGTCATATATGAGCTGCAAGTCCAGGTGCAGAGTACAACTCATCATGTGGCAACTTTACCACACTCCTTTAAGTTATGAATGAAGTTATAAATTCTTATCATGTAACCATCATTTGCCAGTAATCTGTGAAATGTCTAACATGACTATAAATACAAAGTGTCAACAAAGATCAAATAGATCTGGGTGGTGATGACTTTATATGACCCAAAAATACCTCACGGATAAGAAGAGGCAAGGGAGGGATGAGTAAACCACTAGTATGTGAGTGTGCATTGATATGGTGATACCATTCATGAGCAAAACACATAACATAATGCATGAGTAATGGTCCCAATACGCTCGAGCCAGAGGTCGCATGATCTAAGCACATGGTTTTCCCACATAAAAGCAGAAAAAGAAGAAACCACTGGCTTTTATCCACAGGCACGAGGCATGCAGACAGCGAGCATCAACCAAAACAACAAGTATTTTACCAAGCAGGGGAATTACCGGGGGATAATTGTGTCAGCATGGGAAGCTCTGCAAGTTGAAGCACATGTATGAGAGAGGATACAGTGTATGGTATCCCACAGTGTGGGGAGGTGAAGGCAAGGACACTTCAAAAGGCTTTCACGCGAGACGCTGTGTCTCTGTGTTGCCAGTCACTCACGAAAAAAACTCTCCCTCTTTGCCAAAGATTGTTAGCTCCTCTCCTGACAAACACCGGATTAGTCATGGTGTGAATCAGAAGAGCTATAAAGTCTCTTCCTGGACCTTGAGAGGAGTCACTACTGTTTTCACTACTGTAAACCAAAGGCCTAAAACAGAGGAGTAATCAGCAGAGTACAGTGAGTGTCCGGGCAGGCTGCTCCTTTCGTCACATGGAGTGGATTCCCACTCCCTATGACTTCCTGAGGGACCCTGGGTCTGTAGAGCAGGGCTGTATGCCATACAACCAGTCATTATGACACATTCAGCTGAAAGCACACCCACCAGCCACACTGAATCTCATATCATGCAATTCATGTGGAGACATAATTTACGCACAGCTCTCTCAAGACATCCTGGGGGAATGTAAATGATTCAGGGGGTGTAGGAACAACGAATATTACAGTTTAATAACCTGAATCCTCTTTGTTTCATGACTGTTGAATAAATGAATTTGGAAGCAGGAAGGGGGGCTGAAAGAAAGAGCTTTGGTGTATATTTCTTTTTCTTCCCACTCAACCATCTGCAACCTGTGACATTTTCACCTCCCCTCAGACGTAAGAAGGGGCCTCTACGTTTGACCATCACAGCCTCACCCATCACATCAGAATGATATCTGACGCAGACAGGCCAGGAGAGGAGAGAGCTGGACCCTGCTGGACCACTTCCACCTCACCTGGGCCTGGTTACACAGCAGTCACACACGTGTGCTACAGTCGCCGCTGTATCCATCCAACCAACACTGGATTATTCATACTTGAATGAGCTACTGTATTTTAAACATCCTGGCCTGTGTATGACTGCGGAACAAGTAGTAACTGATGAGATTTAGCTAGACAGGTCAGAGTTCATGTTGATATAGCTCTAAGTGGGATTTATAATAGTTAAAGGCCAATTTAGTAAATCCATCCAAGTATCAGATAACACACAGCTAAAGGTAATTGCTTTTTTCTCTTTGTGCTTAATCTTTTGCAAAAAGGGATCTTAAGTTATTACTCGTGTCCACAGTTTATACGTCTCTGAAAACTGATCAGTCTACTGACCGCGCACTACACCCCTCCCCAAAACAGCATGGATTAAACGTTATATTTGACTGCTCCAACGCAAGCTACAAATGTTATCATGTCCACCTAACTAGCTTACTACCTACCAGAGGTGTGAACTCGAGTCACAGACTCGGGGTGCATTTTTAATTCAATCTGATGCTCTACACTAAAAAGAGAGCCCAAGCCCGCAGCTTGGTGCTTGCTGCTCCATCTCCCCTGACAGAGTGCTCAGAGTACTCAGAGAATTTACTAATGGTGCAGTTTGTGCCAGAGTGCACTCTGGCACTGTGTGTGAGAATTTCCGAATGCACCTTTGGACTTAAGTCAGACTCATGACAAATTTGATGACATTAGACTTGACTTGACAAAATGAAAAAAGACTTGCAACTGGACGTGGACATTAAAACCTCATGGCTCATGACTTCACTTGGACTTGAGCCTTTTGACTTGAAAATACCGATTTGGGAAGATAAAGTTATAGATATTCTCCCAATATGAGATGAGTTATATCGAAGAGAGGACAGAAGGATACAAAATTGATTTTATTGTGGTGCTGGTTGTTAGGACTATATGCCATGAGAGTGTAACATTTTTATGTATTCAGTAATAAATACATAGAGTACTTTACTGATCCCAGAGGGGGAAAAGGGAATATAAACCCTGCAGGAGCAATGTGGATTGATAGTCTTGTCATCCTCACTTTCTACCTCTCCCTTCTCCTTTACTGTATTGTTCATAGAAGTTAACGTCATGAAAATATCCTTGCATTGCATACTGTAGTCCTTGCTGTTGGCTTCTTGAAACTGTATTGCTTGACTCTGAGAAAGTATCTAATAAACATTGTGGCACCTGGCTAAGTGGAACCGACAATGCCATGTTTCTTTTTGTTAAACAAAGGGGGGCGGGACTTGGGCCAGGTCAATTTTGTTTATATCTTCCACATGGATCATTATCTGGTGAGAACGTTAACTTTTCACCTGGGATATGCAGCGTTAGCCTCGGCCTTTTTTTTTCTTTTGTATGTATGTAGCCATCAAATTTATATTTAAGACTGCTTTAACAGTATGCTAGTTTTAAAACAAGTGAGCTTGAGATATTATTAAGTCCACAGGAGTCAATGTTGTGAACTAACTCATGTAGGTTGTGTTAATTAGCCAGCTAGCTACAGCTAATTAAATCTGCTACTGTCATTTCATGTCATTTTGCCAGCTACAATTAAAAACCCTGCATTTCTCCAAAATCAAAGACCTATATTGTTTAAAAAATAATAAGTATTTCAATTGTATAATGAACTATGTGCCATGCAAATAGAAAGCCTGACCTAGAAACAGTAGGCTAGTTAATGGGGACAAGGTTTTGCAAATTTTCAACTCAGGGTATACTATCCAGTATTAACAGCCTACTTTTTGAACAGGCTCTGTTTCAGTTCCATCACATCTTATCATGTAATCTTTATCTAATTTCAAAGGCCCTTTGCTATTAGACTTCTTTGTCCAGGTATAGCTTTTCCTGGGTGGCAAATTGCCTCTAAGATATAATTATTCACAGCAGGCCAGAGTAGATATGAGCCTGTAAGATGTCACCTGTTGTTCACACAGCCAGTTCTATACAAGGCCTGTTGCTCCCCCCCCCACTCTTCCTGTGCCTATGTCTTTGATCAATAATTCTGTGGTCACCCATCAGCCACCAACATGTGCACCAGAGGGGGGCTGATTGTCATCTAATTACAGGCCTGCTGCCCTGTGTGACTGAGCCAGTGCCTGGGTGAGTGTGATTAAAAGTCATCTGGGGCATGCTTTGGTTCCTAGTGGCTCTTTCAACTGGAACCAACAGCTTGGAAACACGGCATCGACAAACAAAGCTCCCCTCAGTGCACTCAAGATTTAAAGACTATTGGTGGTGACGTCTCTCTGTGATGGGGGTTCACAGAAGTTAGAAACAACGTGATTGAGCATCTAATTTGTGATGAAATTGAGAGCACCTGTGACATCTGGAGAGGCCAAAGCTGAATCACACACGGGTTCATCTTCAGAGCGAGAGGAGCGGAACATCAGGACAATAGCTAATAGCATCAGGAGAGGGACAACAACCATCTGAGTCAGTGAGGCTGTGTGTTAGGAGCCAAGACCATTGTTTGTCTTGACCAGGGTGAAGGATAGCACACACAATGGGATCTTCAGAGCTTAGATGTGTGTGTGTGCATGTGTATATGCATGCATGTCCATCTGTATTTACAGTATGTACTTTAAATGGACTGCAATCCCCTCCCTTCCTGTGATAGCAAAGATCAGTAAAGTTTTATTTGATTTGCAAGCCTACGGCAAATCAGTTCAAGATGGCGTCCGAGGATTTAGACTGCATCTAGTCCACAATAAACCCACGGTAGGGGATGGAGGAGCACTTTTCCTGAGGGAGCACTCGCAGGAAACACCCTCTCCTTTATTATCTTTCCTGCTGTTATCGCTGGCAGCGCCTGCTTGCTCTCTCCTCTCCATTCTAATCTCCATGGCGGACGCGGCCTGCACGCCATCCCAGCATAACTCCTCTTTCTCAGGGCCCCACTCCCTCATGCATCCGTCTTCCAGGGCCAACCTCCTCATATAACTTTCATTCAAAAGCACAGATCAGATAGCAGAAATGAAGGACTTGGTATGCTGAAAAACTGCAATCACATTTGACCTTGCTCAGCTGCTAGTTAATAAAAGCAATGCATCGTATCTACTTGTTAGGGCTCCTTATAATTGTGGTTAAATGCAAAGGGCAAACTCAATAAAACATCTCCGACTCACTCATCTGTTCATGTGTTTCTCAGTGATTAGGAATTAGTGCTTTCCTCTCATCTGCAGCAATCATGTTCTTACATCTATCATGATCTGAGGCCTGGAGTAGATGTTAAGTCTGGGGTTTAGTTTAGGTGATAACAGCACACACACATGCAATCATGGCTGCAAGCAAGATTTATGATATGGCATAATGAGTTCATATTAATGCACGAACAAAACCTTAGCTGAAGCCCAAACTCCAGATGTGCTTCTTATGTGGCTTCATGGACTCCGGTTACATTTAAGATAAGAGGCTGTTTATTTTCATTACATTGAAGTTCAAAAGTCAACGATGTGGCACATTAAAATTAAGTTAAAACATGGGTGAACTATGACTTCCAGTCAGGAATTACTGTATCAAGGGTAATCAAATATTGTAGTTTCACTAGTTAGATTATTAGTCGACATTAGCCTTTCAGTAGGCTATCAATAATTTGTTTCTGTCTTCCTTTGAAAATATATATTTATGCATCTTTGTGTGATGTAACCTGTACTATGTAGTGACCAGAGGTGTGAGTCACATGACTTCTAACATCTAACATTAATTCATTAGTATGCAAGTGGACACTTACAGTAATTCCCCAGATCCTCTTGAATGACTTGGCGTCGATGTTTCCAGTCACCTCTCTGTCAGCTTAGCTGAATTTGTGGTAAATTTAGGCTCTTGTGTATTTTTTGCAAGTCTTGGTGGTGCTTTTTGTTTTTGGCTTTGGAGGGTGGTGGCATGTGGCTTTTTTTGAGTCATTCATTGGGATGAGGAAACCAACTCATCAGTCTGTAAACTCTTCTTCTGCCGACTTCTAGCTAGCTAGCTGCTATCTAGTCAGGTAAATGTTTTCAAATGTAAACATTAATAAACACAGAGGAAACATGAAGAAGAATGACCAGCAGCTGAACAAGCATCCTGTTATCCATTGTACAGACGCTGGAAAATAAACTGGTTGACCTCTGTGCCGCATCAATTTCAATATCAGGAACTGTAATATCCTTTGATTCACAAAAACTTGGCTAAATACTGGACGGCGCCATTCAACTAGGTGACTTTTTCTCTAAATCCTTAACTGACAAAACAGAGGACTCTGGTGAGAAGAAGACACGTGTGTGCTTTACATCAATTGGAAAAATAATACCAAACATTTTGTTTGCATACAAAAACTACATTGTGATCAACAAAAAAACTAAACACAGTTTGCAAACCGTGCAGCTCAAAAAATACACACAGAGATGCAACAACGTCTAACTTTATTCAATATTTTTAGTTGCACAAAGAGCAGGAAGTCAAGGCTAGTATTAACATAGTTAGTCAACTAATGCTTAGCTAACAATAGCCTCACAGCTAAGTAACTTTTTAAGCTGCGAAAAGCATTTTAACGATCCATTATCATAATGTAAAGTAGAAACTGGTGGCTGGGGCCAGTAAGAGAGACACTACTGTGCATTTTCAGTGGGCTGCATACTGTGAAAATAAACCTGGAAGCTAGAAAACTTCTTTGGCCTATGCGCCAAGCAAGCAACTCAATTGGAATGAATAGGCGCCATCTTGGTGTTTAGTATGTAATTATTATCAATGTTGTATCAATTATGTTTGGGACTTGACTTTGGACTTGAGTGCAAAGACTTGAGACTTGCTTGTGAGTGATGAAAGCAAGACTTGGTCCCACCTCTGGTAGTGGTTGCTTAATATGATGTGCTATAAATTTACAATGTACAGATTTATATCAACACAAGAGACACAAAACTGCTTGAAATGAATATATGGGCATTTATTCTTGCTAAATCCTTGTAATTACAGCTTTTCAGCCTCGTCCTTCACTGATCCACCATCTCAACTGATGCTTTTTGTGCTACATAAAGAAAGCCGTGTCACCTATAGCGTGCACCTGTAAGACTTGTACATATATTTAGGATTAAGAGTTTAAGGAGTTTGGAATTGTCCTGCAGCTGAACCGTCCACTAATGCCTTCAACGAGCTGGCATAACAGAATTAATCAACAATCAATCCTTGTGAGTCGTAATCCAGTATAAACCAACAATGTTTAGCAACCATATCCAGCCTGCTGGCTAAAACGGAAACCTGTGGCCAGCGGTCCATAACAGTAGTGTTAACAAGTCCCACCGCTATGCCCTGATCCTTCTCAATCATATCCCAGCCTGGAGATGAAGGGGCTTTGTCCATGCAGCTCTGAAGACACAACACCCTCTGTGCTGATACATGAGCTGCTGTTTCATCCCCACAGCTCATTGTAAATAACAGAAAAGCCAAATTTGAGCTCTTTCCATGGGAAACAAACCTGCTTTGTGTTCCTTAGTGTGTATATCTACCCTGCTCATGTGCTGTACGCCTGTCCTTCCTCACAGCGCTGGACTCCAGGGCCAGTTTTTTTCAGAGAGGCCCCATCTACATAGCCGAACATCAAAATTATTGGTTAGTTTTATGGTTCCTGCTCAGTGACGCTCAGGTTTCTGCTCATCTGGTCTGTATAACACACAAGCTGTGAGGGGGTGTCCTCCGCTCCAACTTGGGAATCTGTTCTGTCTGATTTAGGACAAACCAAAGAGTGACTCCACAACTATTGCAACACATCTTTACAAAATAGCATCAGTTCCTGACTCCCTGCTGATTACTGATTCTTCTCAATCACTAAATCCACCAGGAGCATTCAGAATGACTCACCATCATGTCCAGAAATTTGTGCCATCATGTTGATCATTAATCATAGATTCCCAACCATGCGTACCCAACATCTGCAGTTGCTGTGTGGGTATGTCTAAAGCTTGTTGATAGAATCAGTGTCGAAGAGGGAAATTAACACCCACATAGGCTAGTGTTTAGGAAATAACCAGCAAGCTACCAAACTACAAATGAGCTTACAGCTAATGCAGAGTACATACTTCACACCAGCTGTGTCAGTCAACACTTAAACACCATGTGTTGTGTTTGAGGTTGTATGAAAACTAGTGTGCAAATTACAAGAGCGTTGAAAAAGTAAGCTAAAGGTACACCTAATGCATAATGGTTGAATATTCAGCTAAAAGTAATACCTAAACCTAATCTGTGGCAAAGTAAGACACAAAGGGCAAAGGGGTTGCAAATAGTCCCTTAATTAATCATAGGTGTGTTTTGGGTGTAACGTGAATTCAACCAATCAGAGTGTCATCTTAAATTTCCTTTGAAAGCCAGGTGTGCTTGCACCTGGGGTAGTGCTATTTACATAGCAGATTTAGCAAAGTTTAGAAGTGAGCGGTTGTTTGCTGAGAGTAATGCAATAATAGCAGTAATGTCACTGCTGCAAATATCATGAGACATTTAAGCAGCAAAACTAAAAACTGTAGTTATAAACCTGACAGAAGAAACAGAACTTAACTTTTAACTAGTAAAATAATAATTAATGAAGTTACACTCATGCTTAAAAGCACAGAGTCTCTGTTAATAGGATGTCTGGTGCAGAGCAGCAGCAGAACAGCAATAGGCCATCAGTGCACCTGACCACAACTCATTTATGATCCACACTCCCATGGATGCACAGATGGGCACAAGCACACTTAAGACAACGTAGGCGCAGGCCATAAAAATGTCAACTGCAATGGTCTGAAACTAGCAATGACAGTTGTGCTGTGCTGTGCATCTCTTTGCCCTGGGTGTAAAATAGGGCCTGAGGGTACATCAGAGAATGAAGTCTGGGAGCCATTGATGTATCAGCAAGGAGTTTTAATCATGCTGCTACTACAGAAGATTACGTAGGCTACACAACACACGTCCTAAAAAGGGAACATCAACTAAATTAAGAATTCCAATCTGTTGTTTCCATGGCCGAGGAAAGTTCAGTCAGTATTTGTGAACATGAGCTCCTCTCTCTCAAAGCCAGAAATCAGAGAAGTAAGGCTCAAAACTGTGATGTCATCAAGTATTATGTCTGGAGCTGCTCCTTAGACAATGGATGGGAGGCTAAATTTGTGGTCTTACTGAATGTTTGTTCTCTTTTTTATAGCCACATGAGCTTATTTCTGTTGTAGTTAGTCTTCTCAGTTCTGAAACAGAAAATGTACCCATATAGGCCACAGAGAACATTCCCCCGGGTGCCCTCAATGTCATCCATAACATCTATGGAGCAGCTCCAGACTTAATATGCTATGACATCACAAATGTGAATTTTAGCACTTTAGTTTTTTGGATTTGGGACAGAGTTGGTCATGTTTACTAATATTTTGGACTGTCTTAGACCATAGGAATAACA
>JAPZEB010000022.1:34780964-34809293 GCA_029783705.1 Chaetodon striatus | reverse complement strand
CAGTACAGCCGAGCGATGACAGTTGAAGTCATAAAAGAGACTTTACTGCCATTGCATCTCACAAAAACCCAAACAATGGCAGGAAGGGGCTGTGAGTCTTCAGGAGATGAGCCACACACAAACATCTTCAAGCAGTATTCATTAGACTGGCGCTGATGTTAGGGGGGGGTCCATCCATTTCCTGTTTTTGCCTCCCAGCTAAGCGGTGACGAGGGTCTGCATGTGCCAGCACCACTAATGACTCAAAACTTGTGAGGCGCTACTAATACAATCATTCAATACTCTATTATGCCCAGAATGGAAGTGGTGCAGACCATGCATCCTTGGGTCTATACGTGTGTTGGCAACATCATCTCATCATTAGTGGTGACTAGAAATGATGCCAGTGACTGTGTGTCTCCAGCTACGAACACAATGGTTTGTTAAGAGCCTCCAAATACAGAGGACATCCTCTCCATATGGCTGAGGGAGCCTGGCTCCAATACTAATCTACTCCCACTGTTTATAAAATAAACAGGCCCCCGAACGCTAACCTACAGGCTGCCCAGTTTCCCCCCTCCTGAGCCCTCTCCATCGCATCTGGCTGACCCCTGACCTGGACTGTTTGAACTGTGCTTCCTGTCCAGTGTACCATACATGTGGCATCATGGCAAAATCTGCACTGTAGGCATTTTTCAAGCAGCGGAGGAGGGGATTACCAACACATCCCCATGGAGGTGGCACATGTGGCAGCCGACATCCCACACATGAGCACATAAAGGGTTAAAGCCCAGACATTTGATTATAAATGATTAAAAGCTTTAGTAGTTAATAAAAAAGAAGGTTCAACAGCTAGACACTATGCTATAAATGTGCAAATGAGTATGCATTTCAATAAGGCTCCATTTAGTGGTGTTAAGTTACTCCTAATTACAAAATCTGTGCTACTTAAAGGCAACAGCATTACCTTTTCAAAACAAGGCTGTTTTCACACAGACATCCCCACCAGACACCCCACCACACACACCCCCGCCCCTTCTCTCTGGGAGCCCCGAGCCTGCTAGTCCCACTGACGGTGGAATGAGACGAGATAAGCCCATGGTCGGCCTCCATCAACACATGAGGCTTGCCAAAGCGAGTAGAGTTACAGACAGGCACTCCTCTGGGGCTCAGTGGGAGTGGGAGCGGGCTGGGACGGGGCTGCTCAGACATGGGAGGCTGCTAATCTGCCCCCAGCCAGCCTGCTGATGCCCACCATCTGTGTCTGTAACTCATCACCCACCGGCCAGGAGCCTCCGCAGGCACACACACAAGTAAACAAACACCCAGAGAGAGAGCCATTTAACAGCTAATTCTCTACCTGGCTCCGTTAATTACTGATTATCAGAGCCACCCAAAAAGCAGAGGACAGAAGCCAGTGGAAAGATATGAGGGGATAATAAGGAGCCAGCTGTGAAATGGGGGTCCAGTAACTTCAGGTTGTGTCATTGTCCTCATTTTGAAGTGAATCTGTGAAGAAGAAGCTCAATCAGAACACAAGGTTATCAAAAAACAATTGTGACATGTTTAATTACCGCCAGCAGTGAGTGAAGAGTTTCAAGTCAACAGACTTCACGAGTGTCAGGAAAAATGTAGCTGCTGCTTACGCTTCATTTACTTGACAAGACTTCACAGCCGTAATTGTGCATGCCTCTGGCACTGCTGAGCCAGGGGATGTAGGGGGTTAAGAGGTCAGAGGGATGGGTGGGTTGGGGGGACAACTGATGGAGATTAAATGAAATGCCTAAAACTCCTCAAGGTGTATGACAGCCACGCAGGTGTGCGGCGCTTACCCCCAAATAACCCCCACACACCCATCGTTTGGGGCTAAAATATCCTGTAGGCGTAGCAGCAGGCAGGCAATTAGCAGACACAATTACTATGCCTCACTTACCTTTTTACCACTCACCCGCATGTTTGGATCTCAGTCGACAGAGACGGCCTTGTTGCTTCATGTGATTTGAACCCCTTAAAACCACTAAATGGCTTAAGTTTTTAACTTCTGCTAAGGGACTGTATGAAAATGGTTAGGGAGGGTTAGTGGATGAATAAAAAAAAGAGTTTTTTTTGTTAAAGGGAGGATGGCATTAAAGGTTTGGTTTTTTTTACCATGTCTCATGTGTTTCATTTTATCCTTTTCTTGTGAGATATACTGAAAAAAAAAAAGATTTAATAGTTACATAAATTAGGTCATATTGGAAACATGCCTTTTGTGTGCACCATGTGTTCTGCCATATGCAAAGGACAACGATCGTGTCTGTATCAGGGCTTTATTCTATAGTTGCTAATAGGACCGACATGTCAGGTTTGAAACAATGGATGTGGATCTTTATAGTTAATGGGGACTAAAAATTGTTTTTGAAGCAGAAAGCTAAGGCTTCTGTCTTCTGGGTCATCACCTCATTAACTTGTGTTACTTTATTTTACAGCATAGTATTTCGCCATAATTATGCCGGAATTTCCTGCAATGGCCTAGGAAGATTGTTGTTTGCGTAATCCTGTATATATCAATCTGAAATAAAAACCACAATAGCTAGATTCATTCTTTTTGCAACAGAAAGCTAAGGCTTCTGTCTCCTGTGTCCTTATGTTGTACGCTTGCAATGTGTAAATTTTCCAAGTTGCATGTGGTGCAAACCACATGACAACGCCTTTGCACACTGCTTATAAAAATGAGCATACCTCAAAAACTACATGATGTGTTTCTGTGAAATCTGGTTAAAAAAACATAGATTTTTATTTTTGTTTTTTTATGACACATGTCAAAACGTTAATCAATGATTATGGTTTAATGACTTACATAATCTTTTAGCTTAGGTTGTGTAGGTTTTAAGGATATTAAGCATTTGAAAAAACTTAAAGCAATGACATCACAATAAGCCAAAATACCAATGTAGGCAAGATGGACCAGTTATCTTGCAGAGTTCAAAGAGTTGTATATCACTAGCCCATAATATAACGCCTCAGCACTTACTACACTTGCTATTATTGCATGAGGCACAAGTTTGACAGTGTTGAAGTCCCTCAGCTTTCCCCCTGTTATTCAGCCAGGGTGGTAATAACTTTTCATGTCGTAGCTCTTGCTTCAAAAATAGAGAGAAGAAAATAGAACATTATTTTTTATTCATTTTGGTAATTGCTGTTTCCACACCTGATGCCGATTTCGGCTCTGTAAAAATTATTATTCCATTATAAAAGTTAAAGTCAGGGTTGAGTTGAAAATTAGGGGGTGGGGTGTTGCTTTTTTTCCTATCTAAGGGAAGGGTACAAGCCAAAAAATAACAACCCTAAGGAGGGTCAAAGTCAGACATAAAGTTCAGTCCTGAATAATTTTCATACGGTCCCTAATATAGGGTGTGTGTCCGCTGGGAATAGCTGGAATGAGAACTGTGATGACATTTAAAGCACTTTGCTAAATGCACCCATGAGGATTTTAGGTTGTTATTCTATGTTAAATTTACCAGGTAAGTATTAGGCGTTTATATAAGTAGACCATAAATGGAAGCAAAATTATACAGTGGAAACAGCATAGGTGCCAAAACTACATTTCCAAGGGACACAGAGCCTTGTATATCGCATGATGGAATAGCTGAGCCTGAAGGCACCACTCCAGACTTAAATAATGTTATAAATGCCGTCTAATGTTTTAACAGTCTTCTTTGTTTAGGGTGGTCAGACATAGCTGACAGGAGCCAGAGGATGGAGAATATTTACAAAGCTATGTCTGGAAAGAGGGCTGTCATGGCAGGGCCAGACACTGGAGACAAGCAGTATTCATGACATACAGTGCTGTAGAAATAAAGGGCAGAAATAATTTGGAAAAGAACACAGTCATCCATAATGCTAAGAGAGGAGAATAAAAGTGAGGGCTTTTCCTTTTGGCAGATGAACATAAGAGGTCCACACTGAAAGAACAACACAGGGATGATTCAATTATCCACCCTGGCTCTCGCACAGGGATCCCCCCCCTCCTCTTAATGCCACAAAGACTAATGTTTTCCCCCGCTGCAATAAATAACTTTTTATTCCCCCTGCCATGGAAAGTTCACCTGCACAGATGATCACAATGTCTGCCCTCATATTTGTTACTGCGGCCTTTTAATTTGACCTGAGCCAACCTGTCATGCTCCATCAAACGTGGGAATCGGATACCTCAGGAACACAGGCGCCTTTGCTTTGCGTTATGCCATCCACCACCTCTGTGCCTTAACACACTGAGCCTGGGAGCAGAGAAAAAGTCACCCGCATCACATGAATCAAGCACTGTGACAGGGGTCCGTTGGGTCTGGGATCACACGGAGGGCCACAAGTCTCTCTTTTTACTGCTCCCTCTCCCATCTCGGTTAACTGGGGATGAGAGAGGCGGGATGGCCCTCTAAAGGCATATATTTCCGTTGATGAAGAGATAAATCAGATCATTTCTGGAGTAAGGAAGGGAGCACAGAGAGAGCCTTCTTGGTCGTCCCCCTTTGAGATGTAAATGGCACGGTGGCACTGAAAGAGGGCCAGGTGTCCGATGCAAAGAGGGAAAGCGTGACGGTGCATGCATTCCTTTGGGACCTAGACCATTAACTGTTGCTGTGCCTCATGTGGGCAAACATCAACAGATCCCATAATGGTCCATAATGGCCTGAGTGGAATGACACAGTGGGGAAGTATGATTAATAGCTATTGACATGTATTCTCTTTCAAGGGAGATATTAATTATATTGACACACTTAGCCAACCAACAGTTAGACTAATAATATAAAACAAACAGTCCTTGTAAATACAATGACAACTCCCAACAACATCACACGTAACCTGCTGCCTTCTCTTGAAATCACTCCTCTGAGCCCCTGATGACCAGAGGTCAACAGCTGCAGCTTGCTGGACGATTAGAAATGAGTTAGCACGCCTTGTGAGTTCATCAAGGTAGCAATTTGCAATGGACTCTTTCAAGCCTCAGGCAAAACCTTCAAATATCCCACACCTCAAGGTGGAGAAAAGAGGCATTTGGCAGTTCAAACAGTGAATTAAGAAAAGAACAGCAACCTGTTATTAGTCTAAACGAGGAGAGAGACCAGGAATGACCTCTTTAGGGGGGAAGGTTGTTGTAGCAGAAGGAGAAGCCTTAGAGGACAAAGGTCACATATTTGTGTCATGAATGGATACACTCCTACAGTGGCTTCACTATCTTTTTTTCATTTGCAGAATGCCCAGACAGATGTATACCAGACCATGGACTCCCATTTGATAAGATGTACCATCTCGTTCTTTCGTCATGCTCATGTACATTTGACAGTACAGAATTACACAGAGGAGGGCAAAAAAAAACAAAAAAAAACGATCACTGCAGAGTCATTATACTAACAGTGGTAGTGAAACTGATTTAATCATCATTATTTAGGAAGCTAAAAAAAACCCAGTTCCCATTTTAGCACATTGCAGTACCACACCTTCAGTGGTTCTCAAATGTTTGAAAGGAAAAAATCCACATCCTTGCAAAATATCCTTATTTGCTTTTTTGTCAAGAGTTAGCTGTGTGCTAAAAATAGCTGTATGCTAACTGTGCTAGCAGTTGGTTAGCTTAGCTAAACATAAAAACTGGAGACAGAGGAAACAGCTAGTCTGACTCTGTCCAAAGGTAAAAAAAAATTCACATGCTATACCATATAACATATGTTTTTTAATAGATTCAACAACCGAGTTATATATAGTTAATAGCAGAAATCTATTCATTTTAACCTAAATCCTAATTTTTTCCCTAACCTTCACCAAGAGGTCATTTTCTGGCAGAAAGCCCAACAGGCAAACTTCTCCCAACAGCTCTTTGTGCTAAGCTAAGCTAACGGGCTCCTGGCTGCAGCTTATATTCACTGTATAAACATAACAGTGGTGACGTGTCAATATTCTTATCTTACTCTCTGCAAGACAATAAATAAGCGCATGTCCTGAAATTCCAAACTTTTTACTTAAACCATGACATTGCCCATGCCCACACACACAATACACGTGTGTAACACTATGTTGTTATCAGAATGTATCTTAAAGGTATACTATGCAGGATTGTTGGTTACTCTTTGTAAATAATAATGGCAGCAAACGAAAAATCCAATCCCAGATTCATTCCCATTTGGTGTTTTGCCTTGCTATAGTTGCATTTTTGATGCCCATTGCTTATGATCTGGCACCTGGTTGACACCTTTTTGTGAAGCCCCGATCTCACCTTCGTGCCGTGGGAGTACACGCCAATGACGATTGTTTTTCAGAAAAATCCTGCATAGTGTATAACACACGAAGAACACTGACACTGATGTACAATATGTGTTTAACATGTGCTCCTGATGGTCAGGCCAGCTTGGTAACTTCCTGCCATTGGTGTGTTTGTGTGTGAATGGGTGAATCAGAGACAAACTGTAAAGTGCTTTACACAAATCACTATATAAATGCTGTCCATTTACTATATATGAACCAATATTATATATTATATTACATTTTATTATTATAAAAGTTATAAAACATAACAAATTAAGAAAGCAGATGTTTTTAAAAAAAATTAGGATGCTAGTTGGTTAAATAATAATAATAATAATTTTGCTTTAAGCTTTGTCACCTATCTTGGCTGTGGACCTACTGGCTCTCTCACAGGGTTTTTACATTTTAGATTGCTTGTCTTCCTTTTGATATGTCTGAAAACATAATGCAAAAATGTAATGCATGTTCTTTGACTAATTTTTCTAGATGGTGAAACATTAAAAACCTACAGCAAAAAATAGAAATGAACAGATGTTGGTGAACCCTTGGCCCCACCCCGGGGTGCCACAACACCATGCAAGTAAACCACTGCTTCATTTCAGAGTAACGACTCTGGAGCTCCATCTAGTGGTCAAAACACAACACTTACCTACATTATGGTAATCAATAAAACAGGAAACAGTTGGCTTTAGACAAAAATTTATTTGTAAAATTGAAACTCATGATGATGCATACTGCCCCATGGTTGTCAAAGATCTCTTTTATAATCCTAATGTGATGGTAAAATAATACCAATCCGTCTTTAGAGTAAGACAAACATTTTGACTTGCAAAAGTTACTCCCAAATTTCAGATTTTTCTAGTGTTACAAATGTTGATTAAAATATATTGTCCTACACTGGAGTTGATTTAGAGATGTCCCCTCTGCAGTTTCTGTGACTGCTCAATAAAATATAGCATTATACATTGAAAAATAGATTTCATTACAAAACAAATTGTTATTTTACATGTCGTATCTACACAATGAGCATTAAATTAAAATATCTGCGAAATGTGAGGTGTGTAATATAAGCAACTAAAAAACTATTGCATACAGGCAAGTGGCTGCTTGAAAATGTGTTATCCTTTTAAACCCCGTTGCTTTTTATAACTGACCCAACATGCATTTTTAGCAGACTTTTTTTTATATAATTATATACACAAACACATCTTACACATGTGTGCTTATGCTTGTCAAAACTCCCTTTACCTTTTATCATTGTTATGAAAGTTAGAAAACAGACTTGGACTGTCGCAAAAAAGGATTGTCCAGTATGTTTTGGAAAAGAAAAGAAGGCCACATAACCCCTGCATGTTTCCATATTTCCCAAAGAAATAAACCAGGGAGAAATGCTACAAATAACCCTCTGAAAAAACCTTGAAATCACTTGATTCCTTGACTGTATTAACAGAATAAGCCTGGTCACCAGTAGCAGTCGTAGGTCATCTCAAAACAACATAGTCTTGATCTGCTTTGGAAATTCTAGCAAAAAAAAAAAAAAAAAAAAAAAAACCCAGACCCAACACGCTACAAGATGTTCTTGGCACCAACTGGATATTTAAGTAACACCAAGAGGAAGGTCAGCACCATTAGGTGATTTGCAAGCACTCGCTGTCCAAGATGTCACAGGAAACACATGCACAAACACATTCATTACACAGATTTGCATTTGGCAAGAGACATCTCTCAGACTGATTAGCTTTTAACAAGGCAGGAATGTGTCATACAGTGAGGAATGTCCAGCGTTCTCCTCTCTGCTGCCAAAGTAACATGAATAACTGCTGCTCTAAAGTGGCTGGAAGTGCCTGGCACAGTGATCATCGGAGTTTAAACCACATCAATTCAACAGGCTCTGCAAAAAAAAGTGACCATTTGTGTACTAGCAGGGCATGCACAAACAAATTTCATGTTTCAACTGCTCTTTCAATAAATAGCGCTTGTAGGAAAAGACTGGAATGAACACAATGTGGTGTGACTCACTCAGGGATTCAGGAAGATGATTTTCAATTCAAAGAATAAAAATATAACACATGAAATGCACAAGTTCCCTTACTGAAAAAAAAAAAAAAAAAATGGAAGCTCAATCTCAGAATAATACCTCCCAAAGTTAGTGAATCCCATCCCTGCTGTGATCAGCTTTACTAACAGGGAATGTAACAGCTGAAACCTCTGCCACGCTGCTCTCTAGTGGACAAAACCCCTACTGAAATATGATGGCTTAAGACCTTTGAAAGCATGGAGTTTCTATCAGGAGTTTAAATCCACTGCTGCACAGTATTACTGATGAACTCAACAGCGTTGAATTTGAGTGGAAATGTATAGAAAAACTGCATAAACTGTGGCACCTCTTTGTTCTTAAAGTCCCATTTAAACCTTGAAACCACACTGCACTGAAGAAATGACTTTGCTCCCAATAACAGTAACATGTCTCCCTTGCAAACGGAATACTAATGCCTATACATACTTCTGAGGAAAAGCATGCACAGAGCTTCCACAGAAATGGTTTGCGGGGCTCACAGGGAGCTGCAGAGATGCGCTGCGTACCTCCAGAAAAATGCAGCTACGTGGCAGGCATCACAGACACCACATAGGGACAGCAGTGCCGGGAGGTGGGGTTTCCACGCACCTCTGGTCCCAACACTCCTGTGTGAAATTGAATGCAATTTGCCGTGATGCTATGTGTGCCTGGGGTGCACATAGGGTGCCAGCACCAGCTCGCACAGGCTCACAGTCGTAGAAGTATAAATGAAGTGTAAGACTTGAAGGTGAAGTCAGCGATTCTGGATAGGGATTGTTCGAGCTGTGGAGTTCAGCATATTAGCATGTGCACAATTTAACATCCCTCTTGCTTCCACTGCCTATCTCCTTACACATCCGTGGCCTTTCCCCTGTCCTGTGCACAAGCACAAACGTTTCTATCGCTGATCGACTGAGCCACTTTGTTCTCCACTGACACAGTCAGGGCTGCGTATGAACACTAGATTTTTTTTCCCACAGTGCAAACACAGAACAGACAGCTAGCGAACTGTGAGGAGATATTTGCTGGATTTGACAAAAGGTGTACTGGATTAGACTGACTGCACCTTTAAGGTCTGAATAATTGCATCAAGCATCAACAGGAGGTAACATCAGCTTCACATGGAAAAATGGCATAAGCATCAAAGTAGTTTTACACATAGCAAAGATGCTTGAGTGTGTATCAATAATATCATAGGCAAAATGGTGTCTACAATGAATAAATGAATACAAAACAGTCCAACATTAGAATAATAGACCTTGGCAAGGCTGGCTGGTTGTTTGTTGAAGGGTGCTGGTGCTTCGTCCACACACACTCACACATACTGACTGCTGTAGAGCTACAGGTACGTATCCTGCTCTGTGCTGCTAAGGCTTTGTGTGGATCGCTGAAGAGGAGATTCTTTGGCAGGGGGAAGGTCTGTAGGAGGTGCTTGCTGCTGGTGAAGTGGCTCTGTTTCAGTTTGTGGCACAGTTTGTGGCGTCTCGCTGATGACCGGAGGTGGAGCTGGTGGCTCTGAGGGTGGCGGTGGAACGTCAGTGGGAAGAGAGTAGGGATTAGGGATCTCCACAACCTGCTGGGATTTCTTCATGCTCTGCTTCTTCTTCTTACTTTTCTTTTCCTCCTTGCCCTTCTTCAGCTGCGGGGTGGGCTGAGGCACCTCGAGTACGATGGTGGGGTTCTGCTGCAGGTCTTGGCGCCTTGGCGGCTCAGCCAACATGATGATCCGAGCGCCATGCATCCTTGGGGGGGACTTGAAGTTCAGCTCTCCGCGGTTCTTCTTCCAGCGCTTCAGCTGGGTGTGATTCTCCCTTTCCACATCTCGTGCCGTCACTGGCACCTCTAGAATCTGCAACAGGAAGAGACATGTCACCAGGTCACAGGCATATTCAGATTAAAAGGAAATGTGTAGAAAAAGGCCAGCCCTTGCTGGAACATACAGCTTGTTCCTTCCATGTTTGGCCATTGTGTTAAAAATGTGAACTTTGTCAGTAAATGCCAAAGGGCCTAAGGGCTGGTGTGGATGCATGGTCACCCACAGTCAAGACAACGCTTCATATAAGAGGCGGTATTGTTAGCCTGGACAGAGACTCACACAAAGCTTGGCACAGGAACCAGACACTGACCAGCCAGCACTCTGGTCAATTTGTCTCTGTATCACTTCAATTCACGCTCTCAGAGTCTCTGCCGTTTCCTTGGCTGCATTTCTAAACACCCACTGTTCATGTGTGACACAACACTCCACTACATCATTTAAGGATTATCCCAGTGTAAAATGACTTCTTGTCATTAACAAAGACTGCTCACGTCCTACACAAACCTCAGTGTATGCTTTGTTACGTCTTGACCTGCCATATGTAATGCTATTCATACATGAACATTCTATGATATAAAAATAAGGAAAAATATGCCTTTGCTTTTTTCTAAATGTGCTTTTTCTAACTACTGCATTCCATTCAAATATATCTCACAGATGTCATTTTCTCTGGCTAGTTGTAGTTGGACAGGCTGTGCTGGAGGATGTAAACAAAGACGGACCTTTGTAAAGCAAAATATCTCCCAAAACCAAAAACATCTGGTATTGTTTTGTGTTCTGTCACATTTTCTAACTTATCCAAAACAACAAGAACTGCATGAACCATAGTGTCTTCTCAAGGTAGATTTAGGTTGTTTATACAAGTAAATAGCTACCCGACAGCTGAAAAAAAAAACGACCATACTAAAATTACAATATACTATAATGTGTGACAAATCAGTAGACAAAAAACCTGGCATTCCAGGAGTTAGATAAGCAAAAGTAAAAACATAATTAGGATGAAACAGGAAAATATTGTAAGTATTATGCATGTTCTTCTATACGGCTCAGCCCTTATTGGATATATTTAAGTAACTCCTTCTGCAGCTGGTGCATGTATGGACAATTAAGCAAGGTGAAGACCTGCCAACAAGTGACTTGGAACATGCATTCTGGTTTAAGACTTGTCTCCTTTATCACTACACCATGTTGCTACTCCTCTGCTGTTACCTCTCGGACGAGGAAGCCCTCCTGCATGTATCGAGTCTCTATGGCCCTGAGAAGCTCCATGGTTTCATACTGTCCCTGGCAAGCCTTCAGCTTCTCCCGGGTCCCCAGCATACACTTCAGCAGCACCAAACCCACACGAAAGATTATTTTCACTCCTGGGGAGAGGAGAAGAGCCGCATGATTGAGTACCAGTGCGAAGAAGTTCTACAACATCTGGCACCACTGCAACTACAGTGCTATAAAGCCATTGTTACCGTCACAGAGGAACATGTCCCAGACACGCAGCACCGAGGCCCAGGGCAGCGTCCTGGAGAAGGCACACATAAACCATTCAGTCATGTAGAGGATGGGGTCGATCTTGTGTTTCTCCAGATGGCGGAAGGCTAGCGGAGAGACACGTCGCAGAAGAGCGAACAGGATCTCTCCATCTAACTGTATAGCTTCCTGAAAGAGACACAGGTAGGAAAGTGTTAACGGAGAAAACAAAAGCCATTGTACTTTGTATTGTTGGGGCTGAAACCTGATGTGCACGTGGATGTTCATCCATTAAAAATAATCCAAATGCATCATGTTGCTGTTTGTTTTTCTAAGGAAACATTTCATTAGTGAGTCTTGTTTCCATTTAAAGTCAGTCATAGAATAACAAAACAATGTTGAACAGTAATCATCAAGCGAAATGTGTAAGCAAGTAAGTAATCCAATGATAAATTATGGTCTGACAAGACTGACAACGCCCCATTGATTTCATCAGTAAGTTATAACATGCACACTGCACACTCTTCAGTTTTAGTGTAATCACAGCGAAAGCCCAGGTAGTTCATCTGGATTATAGTTGTTGTAACACTAAAGTCAGATGAAGTAATATTTCTTCTTCCTTCCAACACCTGAAAGAAATAGAGTGAAATGTGAGGTCATCATGCATGTTTGTGTGTGTTTCAGTCTCACCAGGCCAGGACTGTAGTAGCCAGGAAGATACTTCTCACAGATTTGGACCAGCCCCCAGAAGGCATCCTGTGGAAACACATACAAATGATGTCAGGAAACTGAGTGGAACCGTTCGTTTCGCAGGACATTTCCTCGTGTTCACATGGGAGGCAGGTAATACTGGAAATTTCGACTTTGATAATGAAAGCTATTATCTAGCCACTTGTTTTTTTCTGCTGTAAAAAGCACTCTGGATGTGTTGCATAACATACAGATGTAAGAGAAAATAATGTTCACTCCTCAGAGACAAGAACTGTGAAATTAATATGAGAAACTAAATCATTACATTATGTATATTATTAGGCTGCAAGCATGTCAGCAGCATCCAAATTCTCTACAGTTCGGTAATGTTCATTATATGTTGGTCGGTTAATTGAAAGGCACCATTTGCTGATTTTCACTCAGGTCTGTATCACTGCAGTGTGGGCAGTGTGTGCAGATGAAAAGTGTGAAGGCACCTCCTGTGCCACCAGTTCCCCAAGCTCCTTGCCCTGCCGCTACATAACATCAAACATATCATTGATGACACAAAATGACACAATTCGTGTCACCCAGCGAACTTAAAGCAGTGAGTTCCTGTGGCTGCTGACACAGTTCATCTGCACACACTGCCACACTGCAGTGACACAGACCTAAGTGAAAATCGGCAAAGTATTCATTTAAAGGAGCAACATTTAGAACATTATTGTATCAGCAAACAACTACTATAGTGGAGTAATGGTGCCCTGAACAAAGAATGAAGCTGGTTCCCTCTGTGTGTGTTGTAATCTGAGCTTGTTAGCATGTTAGCTCACTGCCACTCTGCACTGCGCTCATATGGTGGTAAGTGCTGATATCGGGACGGTGTTTCACGGAAGCGTAGTGCCCATCGTCTGGTCCCCACCTGGTTAACAATGTTAGCTCTGTCAGCACTGTTGCCATTGTTAGTGCTGTTTCTTGAGTTGGCACCATTAGCTGCTAACCACTGGCTAAGCCACCTCTATGTTGAGAACTGTGTGCAGACAATCCTGCCCCAGACTCTGAATCATAAGCCCCTTTTATACTGCCTGTTCAAGGCAGGAAGGTCACGCTGTTATTCTGTGTTGCTGTTCTTTATAAAAGGTACAATCGCCGCAGGGGGAGACAGAGTTGTATTGCCTTTAAGGTGGGAGTAGAGGTATTAACAGCCATTGCCATTGGTGTTGTTTGCAAAGCGATGCCGATGCATATGTATATGTACACTTGTACAGACTATAGACCGCGCTGTTGTGTTACATGTCACACCCATCACTTCTCTTTTCTTTCGGGGATGCCAGCATGCTGTCTAACATCTCTTACTGGGGTGGAATAATGCTGCCGTTGTTTGGTTCTATGTAAAAATGTGAAGGTGGCGTAAAGAAGGGACTTAGTAGTGGCCCTATGGTGCGATCTCTGTTTAAAAAGGGTTACAGACATGCTCTGAATGTTGCATACAGCTCCTTTGTCTTGTTACAACTGGTATTCTTAATCATGGAATGTGTATAATTAACAGTCTTCAAGAGAACTTTCCTTTGACATATTAAATCATTTTTAATGATCGATAAACTTGCCTCTTGAGGCAACAAAGTGGCAGAGATCAGTAGACAGCATTTACAAAGCTTAACAACTAAGCTAGAAATACTAAACTGAAATGAGTGGGGTTTTTAGATTTTGTTAGAGACATTTGTATGAGTTTTACAGCTGTGCTAAAAAATCTACATCTCCACCCCCAAAGAGTCACCATGGCTGAAGCTGTAACGTTCTAAGAGTTAAAATATTATTCAGTCTCTGGAGCAGCTCCGGGATTTATCTCCAGATGACATCATCTGTACAGTCTGTCTCTGTGCTGTTCAGCTTAAAAATAGACTTGTTCAAGGTCAGAAATTAAAGCAGAGCCGTAAAATGTGATAGAAAAAGCATGTGATTCCTATTTACGGGTGGATTCCACTTTTACAAGCTAAAATATTAACAAGCCTTCAGAACTTTGTCTTTCAGCACTGGCCCAGACGACCAATAATTCCACAGCCAACACTCTATTACAAAGCCTACCAACATATGGTGACAGTACACTCACCGAGCACGGCAGTTTTATGGTGTTTGTGGTGGAGAGACGTACCTCAGCAGGCATGTGCATAAGCAACACAGCAGCGATGGGAGCCTGAGCCTGGCAGTATCCCTCCTCTGGTCTGTACAGAGTGTAGGCCTTAAGGACACGGAACAGGTCCTGCTGCCTGCAGAGCATCAAAACACCAACACACACATCAGTTAAACAATCAAATAGACTGTCAAACAGGAGGACCGTGTCATTAATCCCAGTGTGTAATGTGACATCATGTCAAACAGCGTACCCGTGTCCTCCCCGTGACACAAACATCTCATGGAATGGAAACTGTCGATGCAGGTCTTTCTCAATCACATCGATCCATTTGGGGTCCCCGGGCTGACTATCCAGCTCCTGACAAAGCACACAGAAGAGACTGTAAGATCTCTTTATGACACTAACAGCACTGAGGGTAGTGTGCTTTCACATTGAAACTTTTACATTTTATACTTACTGGCTGCAGCCCTGTGTGGAACACATCAGGGTGCTCAACCACAGAAAGAAGTACATGGTTGGCATGGCCACAGTTTCAGTAACAATTTCTAATTTATAAATATACTTTGCCCAAAATACAGCATAAAAAAACTGTAAGGAGGAAGTAAAAGTGAAACCTCTCTGACCTGAAACTTCCCTTGGTTCTGTTCTTTCTTCACCTTCCCCCCTGACAGGTAGAGCCATGCACGACCTCGGAGAGCAGGAGGGATTCCTTTCTGGCACCGCAGCCTTACCTGAGCCACAGAGGAACAAGGGCTCACCAAAGACAACAGGAAACAAAAGGGGCTAGTGTGATAAAGGCTTGCCAAAGGCAAGAAAGCCTGGAACACTATGTGCAGTTTGTGGTAAAAGCACTGACTCCTTCAGCTGGTATTGGTTCCTTTTCTTGGTCATGTGTGAAATGCAGTTATCTGTTCTTCTTTTCCAGTAAAATGCTACACACCATGTGTGTGTTACAATTATCCTGTGCAATTATCCATCATGGACATGTCTGTATAAATGAAAGGTGTATAAAGCCTTTATATTATATGATTTTATTTGATCTTTTTTGTATTTTTGCCCTGTTTTATCTTGATTCATTTTTATTTATCACTCAAATCACTTTTCCTTTGCTTTTGACTCTTGAACTGCTTTACCCAGAGTGGGATAAATGAAGTTTATCTTATCTAATCTAATGTGGCCACTATTTGATCAAAGACCTGAAATTATATTGAAACACTTACTGTCTTTGCTTGGCATTGAATCTGAGTGTAGAATGAATAAAGTGGCTTTAGTGAACCCAAACGGTATGTAGTTACTGTGTGCAGTGGTGCACAACTGTATAGCCTCTTCGTAACACGGACAGGGTGTCTAAGTAGTGGTGCAGCTATAATCTTTCATAAGGAGTCACAAGCCATTTGTGACACAATAGATTAATTAAACTAACACTGATGTGGTTTGACTTGCATTACCATCTCTGGATTCTTTTGTTTGTTTGTTTTATATGACGCTGGCACACTTCCCCAAGGACAGTCCGCTCCAACATTATTGTGAACCGAAGAAGCAAAATAAGGGATCAGAAACCCTGACCTTCTCAGGTATTTACCAGTCTCTAAGCTCAAATAGACTGCTTCTCCCTCTCATAAGGTGCTCTTCACACTAAAAAGCTGTCTTGCATTTAAATACAGCTATACTTTATTCTCACAGCACCTTTATTACATGGTTGTCTCAGAGGAAGTCACGACAGCTCCACCCTGAATCTGAGACTGTCAATTTGTCACATGGTGCACGAGATGATAAAGGGATGGGTCGTGTCCTGCCCTGCTGCTGACTCATGGAAATGAGTTGAAGTAGCAGCTCTGTGCTGAATTGCTGACAGCGTTTCACACGGAACCAGCTAGACAAGTGAGGCTGCAAACAATGTCTCTGCAAACGTGTTGTCTTTGTGCAATCAAATACTTGAGCAATGTCATTTGCCTTGTCTGATCATGTATACAAACCGCTCAGGTCTGAAAAACTGCTGCCTGGAGACAGTGGTGGTAAAGCTAGGATACCAGCTTTAGAAAACTTTTTTTTTTACATTAACAAATTCAGTTTCGGCCTATCCATATGGAATGCACTATACAAAACATACAGGCAAGCCAGTTGACATACTGTGTTACGGAGTTTGGTGCTGACCTTATTGAATCTCTTGATCATCCACTTGTCCCAGTGGCTGAGCATGTCTAGCCACTTCACCTCCCTTTGCCTGAGCACCTGTGGAGGCAAATCCTGGGCTCTGGAGATACAACGGAGAAAAAATTAGAGGTAAATTTAATACTTTTTCACCTTCATTCAATACTTAACCAAATGAGAATGTATGGTATCTGAAAAGGATGTGCATATTTTTCAATAAGGTAAGTCTGAAATAATACTCTTAATTGGATAAACATAAAAAAGGCAGATGTTAGCAGCTGTATGTTGGGAAAACATCCCCAGAAAGGCTGTTCATCTTTCTGCTTGTACCATCAGATCTGCGTGGGTGGCCATCGCTCATATGCCGTCAGTAAACTGTGCACTGAGTCAAAAATAACAACTACCAACCTTGTTTTGAGGGGACTATAAAAGACACAAACTCAGATCTGGCTGATTTAATAGCAAAGCCTGTTTAAGCTCAAAGATCTGCAGGGAGGATTTGACTATCTTATGATGTAATTCAACTTCAAAACATTTACAGGCAAGAAAAATTAGGGACTGCACATAATATTCTCCAGCAGAAAAGGAAAACGTAGGCGAGTCTAACCTACATTATGAATGAGGTCTGATGCTGTACTAAGGTATGTAATTATCTCATCAGCACAAGCCTGTAATTGTAGGGTTAAAACGTCTTCAAAGACAGCTGTTTTTAAACTTGGCACTGCCCTTTTTCAGTTTTAAAAAAAAGTTGTAGGCTATATGTTGCGGCTCAACAATATGTTACACTCCAGCTTCGCCTTCTAAAGACTTTAAGCAACGATGAGTTACTTTCAATCACTGCCAAACAGTGTAAGTTAAACCCAGGGTTTGTGACCACCTATAAAGCTGTGAGCCAAAAGAGGCCCTCTAGTAACGGGGCACCAGAGCTGTGGCTCCAAGTCTGCCAAAACTCCAGAAAACAGGAAGCTCCCAGCCAGCCAGCCAGTGCTTGGCACAACTTTCACTCACTCCTTCCACTATTTCAGTGCTGTAATGTAGGCTTGGGCCCCCAGTAAAAAAAAAAAAAAGGGAAGAAAGAAAGGCCTTCTTAGAAAAAACACTGCAAAATGCCTCAAAGGCTATGAATAAATTGATTCAAATGAAAACAACAAGACAGTGTGAAATGCTTTTTCAGCTTTTCCTACAAAAGAACTGGGCAGTATATCTTCATAAGAAAATAGTTTACATGACGGAATGAAGAGGAATCGTGCAACATGTACTCTATCAATCATAATCTCCGTGCCTCTGTGTTTTATATTTGGCATGTTGGGTGAGGCAAACACTGGGTATAAAGACACATTGTGCCACGCAGCTGGTTGGGAGCTGTGTTGTGCAGAGGCACCAAGACAACACTAACACAACATGTGAAATGTAATCATAACTAGATTAACTGCTACAGTCTAACCCTGTTCTCCATATTGACGCAAGCAGATTAAGAGATATACAGCCCATATTTTAGTTAGCTGAGAGTACACAGTCAAGACAACACACATGAAGTCAATGGCAATAAATCAGTGCAGAGTTGAGACAAACTTACGATTCCTCCGTATGCTGCTGTGCCCCACCAATGAATCCATATTTATCGGTTTGTCTGTCGCTGGTGAACCCATTGATCTCCGAGTCTGATCCCAAAGAGCTTTCATCGTCAATGTGACTGCTGCTAATAGTCCTGATACTTCTTGTGTCCACCGATTGACGGCCGTTCTCTATTTTGGCCATGGTAGCGAGAGAGCTAGCTGGCTAGCCAGGACAGCTAACGTCAGCGAGCTTGTTGACAGCCCAAAGTCAAAACTGCTCCTCTGCATATGTTGTCAGCATCGACGCCATGATTTCTCGACGCGAGTTAAACTTTCCAACTTCAGTTTTCTCTGTAAATGTTAACTAACGTTACGCTACAGCTGTCAAGCCACATCAACGAGGTTATGAGTTAGCTAGCTTGGTCAACTTGAACCCAGATTTAACATTAGCCAGCTAATGGTGGGTTGCTAACGTAAAGTTAGCCTCAACTGCTAGTGCAAACACAACCCAAAACTATTTCTACAATAACCCTATCTTCAACAGACTAACACTATACCGTCAGCTTGTATTTCATAGTTAGCCATTAACTAACTATGTTAGCTGGTAAACAGACTAGTTGGTCATGTTCTCAGCAAACGATGTCTTGGCTCGCTGTCCTGTCATCCCGAGTGTGCTGGACAGATTTTACCTCGACCCAGTCTGCTGTCCTGGGTTGGATTTACCGTCTTCATGTCACGGTTACCCCTAGTGGCGGCCTCAGGAAGTAAATCTCATGTCTGGAAAAAAAATGCACGTCTCCACTGTGCTGTGATCCATCTAAGGGTCAACCATAGACCTAATATACAAGTAAATCAGTTTATTCCAGACTATTCACTGTGGTATTTAGTCTACAAGACAGAGCATGTAGCCTCCATTATTCACACTGTTACTAAGAAACCAGCTGCTAATCTTACACATCATGAAGCAACAAAAAGCAGATTGTTTTTTTATTTATTTTATTTCGCACTATGCGGCTCTATTTGCTGTTACAAGTTACCAAATACTGTATATCATCAAGAACAAATCAAGAGTTGAACAAACAGTGTAAGGCCATGCCTTCCAGTCTGGGTGTATATAATTCATTTAGCATTCTGTCAACATTTAACAAACATACTCTTCACACAAAACTGTACGAAAAGCGCTTTATATTTCTGAAAATTATCCTTAAGCTAAAATAACATGAAAGGAGTATGAAACACGAGTGACAAAACATGCACAAGTAGAATATCCTCCTTCTTGCGGCATGGCTCACTTCTTTCTTCCACCTCTCTCTTTCAGTGCCAAGTGAATGACTGAACCGTTGCTCATGTTGTAATAAGCCAGGGAGTTGGAATCCTTGATGAAAATGCCCTAAAAAGTAACAAAAAAAAACCCCCACATTATTTAATCAGTCGAGTTAAAAGGTTAAAGGAAGTTTAAAAGAGATTAAAGGCAAAGTTTACCTCATACTGTAACTTCTGTTTCCCTGCTGGCATGCCTGTAGCTTCATGGATTTTGACTTTAATAACAGACACCTGTGGAAACATTGCAGTTGCAGAGCCGTAAGAATGCAGTATGCTTACACTCAATAAAAAGAAACAATAGGCCAACATTTGTATACCTGATCTGTGAGTGGGACGGTGAAATTCAGCACTTGGCCATTCAGCTTCCATTCGGTCTTGTCCTGCATGTTGGGGACTTGTACTTTAACTGCCACAGGACCCTGACAAGGAAAAAAATATGGCTCAAGATAAGACAGCAATAGAGTAGGATGAACTTAGGTGTAGCAACCTCAATCAGTAGTTTGACCATATTTATTACAACTAAACCTACATCTTTTTTTATGAAGAGGTTGGCTTGTCAAAGAAATCTAAGGCTATAGTGTGTTTCTTAACCAATGCTATAAATATTTACATTGTCCTATTTTACTTGTGTGTTCACAATCTGTACTCATATGAACAAACCAGGAGCAACTCATAACTTATATACATTTTTATATATATTTAGAGACCTGTCAAAAAAAAGTTTGAATGCTGTGTTTTGAATGTTGTTTTCATTCAGACGCAGATTGTGTCAACTATTGAAATTAAAGCAGTGACATTTCACTGCTCTAACAAACCTTATTTCTACGAAGGAACTCCTCCTCTGGAATAAGGTTGTCTTCTGTCTTCATCTTCTTGCTGACTGGCTCATCTTCATGAGGTGGGGGTGGGTGGGCTGGTGGTGCAGGAGCAGAGCTCGGGGGTTGAGGTACTGGAGGAGCAGGAACAAATGCTGGAAGAGAAAGCAGTTATTTCAATTTAAAATGAGGAGGCCTCTGCGATAGAGTTTCAGTTGATTTCCAAAACAATGCTTAGTTTTTCTGAATGTCAGTGGAATGTGTGACGACCCCCCTCCCATACTCTAGATGGCTCTCTTGGTGGTTCTCATCTGGTGTTGCAGGAGCTAAGAGGAGGGTCTATGGCTGACTGAGCCACACCTGGGCCCAGTGTGTGCTACAGCATAAATACCTCCCACCGTCGTCAGTCTCGCTCTCTCAGCCTGAGGACAGCTCTGGGTTCTTCTTCGTTATATATACACACACTGCCACACACCCACACATGCACTACATTTCTGATTACTGAGGACACACGTATTGTGTGATTCAACTTTTGTTTTGTAAATAAATTATCATTATTGTCAGCAAGCTCATTGTCTCCCGGGCTGTGACAAAAACAGGGGACAAATGAGCCTCCTCTTAGCTCCTGCAACACAACAAACAAGAACCAGCAAGAGAGCCGTCTAGAGTATGGAAGGAGGGCCGTCACAAATGCTAGGTGTTTGGAAACGTTCATCTTACCAGCTGGCACAACCATTGGAGGTGGTCTGGGGGCCATAATGTGAGGTGCTGATGGCGGCATGGGGACCACATTAATGCGTGGAGCAGGAATCATGGGAGGCATTGATGCTATGACTTGTCCGGGTGCAAGGCGCACAACAGGAGCCACAGGTGGTCTTGGAATTACAGGTACAGCAGACAGGAGAGTGGTGCGTACTGGTGCCACCTGTTGATAAAGAATACATTGGTTAGTTGTTTTATTATTTAATTTAATTTAATAACTGATGAAGAGTTTTTTTAAAGTAACTCACAGAGGGGGGTGGGCGAGGCACTGCCATTGGGGGACTTGGTTTAGGCAAACTGATTGGAGTGGGCATGGGAGGCTGGTGATGAATTTCACTGGGCTTGCTAGGGCCGATTTTCTCCTTAGTGTCGTCCTCTCCCACCAGTCCTTTGGCCTTGTGAATGGCTTCAATCTGCTCTTGCAGGGTGATGTTGGCCTGTGCTGCCTGCTGGGTACGAGCCATACTTCCTGAATGGCCATCCCAAGTAACCTGTTAACAGAGAAAGATCAAAAATGTACAAACACAACATCATTAAACTCAGGAATTCTTTTAACCCTGCACTGTGTGATATAAACCCATAACTGTACTCACCTTCTCCTCTGGCTTCTGGATTTCTTCTTCACCAATCTTCTTACCGATGGCTGTCTCTTCCACACCAAAGATATCGGTACGTCTCTCAGCCAGCTGTTTCAAGCTGCTCTCAATATCCAGACCAGGAGCATAGACCTCATCTTCGGTCTGCCTCTCTCTGATGCTGCGGTCCCTTTGCTCCAGCCAGCGTGGATCCAGCAGACCAATGCGCATGTGCTCTTGCATCTTACTGGCTTGGATCTTCTCACCAGTGATTGGTGAGATGAGGTACTCATCTGGAGCTGCAATTGACGGCTGAGGCTTGGAAGCTGAAAGGAAAAGATAATATGAGATTAACACACAATGCACAGAGTATTAGCTTGTTATGCACTTGGTATTCCTTTGTCTAAGGAAGCGTGTGTTACCTTTGGGATCGTAGTCTTTGCGAATAATAACCTGGTCTGGTGTTGGGGGCAGTGGGGGTGGCATAGGGTTGTCTGGTGGCAGTGGAGCCTTCATGCCCTCATCCTCTTCATCAGATCCCTGAAGAAAGCAGGAGGGGTGGCAAATGTTGTTACCAGCAATTATTGTTTTTTAAATGTCTTTCAAAGCAGAAGTTTAATTGTCAGTTTAGTTGTATGGAAAAATAAAATAAGACATCAAAAAGAAGGCAACAGGGATATTGCTGTGAATTAAGTAAACAAACAAATCAGCCTGCATTTAATCAAAAATGGACAGTTCACAAGTTCCAGTTGATGAATTACTACATCTGTTTTTACCTCATCCATGTCCTGTACTTGGGTGTCTTGATCTGGCTGTGAGGGCTGGCCTTCACCCCGAGCGTCCCGTTCATCATCTTCATCCTCACTCTCAACTTCCATCTCCACCTCCTCACTCTCTCCATACTTCTCGTAGCGCTCTTGGATTAAGATGCGAGCGCCAAGCTCCTCTGGTGTTGTAGGTGGGGGGAAGTGGCCTGGGGAAACAAAGATGCCAGAATAGATACATTATTTTAGGTACATTTAGGGTTTGGCACATTTAAAGATGACAATAACTACGGTAATATTACCTTGTTCGTTGGGCTGGAAATCCACTGTCTCAACAACTACAAAGTCATGCCAGTCAATTTGGGCATATGCCACCCGTTCTTTCTCTCTTTCCTCCTCTTCCTTCTTTCTCTCACGCTCCTGGAACTTTGCCCACTCAACACGGTACCTCACCTGATGGTTGTGCAGACAGCTGATTAACACAGGCAACACACTATTAAATGCTTACTCTGAGAAACAGTCACAATTTAAGGGGATTACCTGGTCCATAACCTCTCTTGGATTTTCGGCCTCTCTCTTCAGCTTGGTCAGAAGGCCTTTGGGAGGGATCAAAATCTACATGTTGTGAGAAAAGAACAAGATACAGTTAAGTATTGCCACCCAAACAGAGAACAATAATAATATAATCATATCAGACAGGCACAATCTGTCAGCTCACCTTAGTGTACTGCTCAACCAACTTGGTGAAGTAGTTGAAAAGGCTGTGCTGTGGCCGCAGAAAGTCAAACTGGTAGTTCCTCTGTTCTTTCTGCATGAGCTGTGTAAGAAACTGGCGACCATTGCGAGCAACAAACTGCGCAGTAAGCTTGACAACATCCAGATCAAATGCTGAGATTGATGGAGGATCCGCAATAAACTCATACTCAGGAGGTGGTTCTTTGGGGACAACTGTCTCTTGAATCACCTGTGACTGCACCTATTGACAAACAGAAAATATTAGGCGTTATAAAAAAAATACTACCAGTTATAAGAAATGATAATAAAAAAGACTGAAAGACCATGTCTTACTTTTTGAGGAAGCTGTTGGGACTGTTGCATGGCCTGCTGCATGACCTTAGGCACTGCTGCAGATGGTTCCTGCGCTTTGCCCTCTTTAAATTCATTGACTTTGTGACGGTAGTAGGCATGGTAGGGGTCATTAGGGTTGAGGAAATTAAACTTTGGATTGTTGATCTCATTCTGACGGATTCTGGCTTCAAACTCAGGTCCATTCCTGTGAAATGGTAAGACATTTATTATATCATAGGCATAAAACCCTGTTAAGATTGTAACTGTATAAAACCTTATAAAACTGATACATATGGATTAACCAACCTGGCAACAAAGCTGGCTGTCTTGTCAACTATGTTTCGGACCTCAGGAGGTGGATATATGATACCAACGATGGGTTTAGTGGCCGGGGTTTCTTCTGACGGTGCATCATTCTGTTGGCAAAAATTACATTTGTTAGGCTGCAATATGCAAGATTAAAAAAAATCAAGTCACAGATTACTCCTAGCTCACTACCAAAACATAAGTTTGAAATTATTTATAATGTCATTTCATCCAACTTGCAAAAACAATCCCTCTCATTTATCAATTGAATTATCATGCCATGCATATGGATTTTTATTTCATATAATGATGTTTTAAGATATCTTGGTAATGATTCTGCCATGACCCCAGCTCAATAGAGGAAATGTAACTTGTGGCACTCAAGGCACCAATGACATTTGGAAAAACCTAACACCCAACAGGATACCCCTTTCTCTAAAATAACACGGAAGATTATTGTCTATGTGGTAAAAAGAGATGATAACTGCTTGATCTTTCAGCTAAACCTGTGAATCATCTTGTGTAACTATAACGTTGTTTCTACAAAGAAACGTCACAGTTGAGTTTTTATAAATGAGGATTTTCAGTACATTTAACTTGAGCTCACAAACCAAGTTGCTCTGCTTCTCCGTTAAGTTTATGATAGCAAAACTCTCAGTAGCTCCTTCAAAACATGTAAATGCATTTTCTGTTGAAAAGACACTGAGAGCTAACAAGCTAACAAGACTTGCGCCTTGTGGTGATTATTCAAAACAGACGCCACCTACTCTAAATACGTTAAGACATTTCACAGTAGTGTAAAGTATAAGTTAAGTGTTCATTAGCTTCCTCCCAAAGAAACAGTATGTTAGCTACATTGCTAACATTAGCTGACTAGCAGCGGTATCGTCACCTTGTTGTTGGGCTCCGGCTGAACAATTTGAACAGGCCCAGGCGGCATGGCTGTGTCTTCTTTGTTAAACTGGAGGTAACCTGCTCACACCCAAACCACAAGAAGAGTTTATGAACTTTAAGAACACCAACTTTACCATATATTACGCAATGAACGATATCTATTACAACTAAAAGTCTAAATTTGCTGTAGTTGAACACTTACTGCGTCGCGCTTTCGTTGACCCAATGGAGACGTACTACTTCCGGATACAAGCCGCAAAGCATTATGGAACTTGCAGTACTTTTGCAGGTTGCCAAGGAGATGTGATGCTAACAAGCTACACCCTCTCGCTTTCATTGCTGTGACAGAAAGAAAAATATAAACTAACTTGTCAGACATGAGTCAGTTCTTGGGTCGTCAGGACTGTATCGAAAGCCTCCGGAAAGACCTGGTCGACCTTCAAGGTGCGATTCTGGATGTGTTTTCAAGAACTGGACCGGTCTCATTTTCCTCCTGGAAGTTCCCTGATAAACTGTCATGTAATCTGGACATGGTAGCTCTACTGGATCAATACGACTTTGTGGATGGGGAGGATGCATTCAATCAGCACTCCCACATTGTGTTGTTGGAGCTGGTGATTGACAGGTAATACATAATCTAATGTTATATCAGATAAACACATGGCCTATTTCTCAAAGACTAAAACAGGACTTGTCTTTTCTCTCTCCTCTCAATGCACAAGACTGCTGCTTCTTCTGCAAAGCTTCAATGCTTATGTTGACCAAAGTAGGTACAGCCGCAGGAGAGAACAAACCCCGCAGAAAAGATGCCTGTCAGTTGGTCTTGTAGTCAGAAACTATTGGAGTAATTTAGTTCAATTTGCCAATCTCAAGGTAGGCAAATTACTTAATTTAAAGAAAGATTAAAAATGTAAAAAGAATGGCTCCTAATTAACAGTGATAAATCTGACTGCTTTTTATGCTTTCTGTCCTCTATTAGGAGACATACAAAGACATCAAGAAACAGACAAAAGCAAAGGCATTTGACTGTGATGACACAGAGTCATCAGTCTCCTCCCAGATGAGCACAAGCAGACATTGCTTATCTGCTCAGTCTTCAACAAGCTCCTTAAAGTTTTTGCCACACAATCATGTACCCTCCAGTGCTACCCACAACACCCTTTGCAATCCTAAAATTGACAGCCACAATGTTGGCTGCCAGACTTTTGAATCATCCCTTCTTCCCTGCGACGCATGTCACCAAGCGCAGTCCACTTTGAGAAAAACAGGACATGCTTTGGTGGAACTGCTTCAGAGTGAGAGCCTGCCTTCATCTCTGCAGCCACTCTTAGTAGCTGTGGAGGAGACTCTGGAGCTGGGACACATGACAGCAGGCGACATCACCCAGTGGGCCAATGAGCAGGTCAGAGACATGCGTCGGCTGGCAAAACATCTTCAGGATGTGCGGAGTACCGTGCAGCCTCTTAAAGACAGACTAGAGGCAGCAGAGGCAGAGCGGGGCAGATTCAAGTCTCAGCTGGAAAGAACACAGAAAGAGTTCAAGCGAGAAATGGAAAAACTGCAAGCGAACACAGTCCAGCTGGAGTTCTCACTGCGGAAAGCACAGAGATCCATGAAAGAAACAGAGCAGAGGCTACAAGAGGAGCAACAACAACTCAAGAGAGGTGCAGAAAATTAACAAACAAATATGATGGGAAATCACTAAAATTACATTTACTACATTATTTTTATTATCTTTGTATCAGAGATGTTGTGCTTGGAGGAGAGTAATTCCAGACTGAAGGAGAAAGTAGCAGCACAGCAAGATACATTACAGGCACTTGGTAAGGACATAATATTCATATTTTGCAACTTATATGAAATAAACTCTTGTCTTATAGACAAAAGATATCCTGATACACTGTGTGATGGATTATGTTATTTTGTGGTAGACTGTGAAAAGAATGTGCTGCAAGAGAAAGTGAATACCTTGCACATAGAACAAGAGACCTGTTGTAAACTACAGCAAAGGATCCAGCAGCTAGAGATTCAAATCTCTGAAACTCAACTCCATCTTGACAAGGAGAATGCCAAGTACCACAGCGCCTGTCGTCAGCAAGAGGTCAGTGTGAGGACCAACACTGCTTTTACGTCGTATAACCCATGAATTAGTCACATTACAGCATTCAGATAGATTTTTACAGTTTTTGTGTGTGTGTACAGTCAATGCAGGCAAAGCAAAAATCTTTGTTGGAGAGAGTTGACACTCTGGACGAAGAGTGTGAAGAGCTGCAGAGGCAGTTGGGAGAGAAGGAGGAGAGACAGATTGACCTTCACAGTCAGCTGCAGCACATATCAGAGGAGAAGGAACAAATGCAGGTGCAGCTCTCTCAACAGCAGGTAGCCTATACTGGAGTTCTTTAGTACCAAATACTCAGCATTTCATAATAAAGACTGTTAAACCCAGGTGCACATGCTGTGATGCTTCTTTCCAACAGGACCTGTGTTTGGAGCTCCAAAAGGAGAAGCAGACATTTGAGATGCACGTAGGCGAGCTGAAGAACAGTGTGGCTGAGCTGAAGGAACACGTGCAAGCTTTAGGGGACAGGGAGAGGCTGCTCGTGGCTTTCCCAGAGCTCAGCCCTCTTGCTCATACACAACCACAGAGTAAGCTATTATTTATATTTGTCTGTTTAATAAAGTCATCTACCGACTGACATTACCTAATTGTATGTACATAGCAGTGTTTACACTCCTGTGGAGCTCCAGCTCTCTCTATGGAATACACACAGACCCATATTCGGTGTATGCATGTTAAGTAACTTTGTACACAGTTATTAATTTCCCAGCTACTTCCTTTATAACGCTGTTCTGAGTTTTTACATGTTGTTCATTTCATATTTCCAAGGTACAGGAAATGTGCTTTTGGATATGGAGCAGCAGCTGCAAGCAAATATCATTCGTATAAAAATTCTGGAGCAGGAAAACACTAGCCTGCACACCAGCCTTGTGAAACTGAGGGAAAGAACACAAAATAATGCCACCAGGGTAAGACAGATGAGCATATGTGAATAAATGTGTATTACACATGAATAATCTTGAAAGTAAAGGTACATTCAGCAGTTAAATGTTAGTTTTGTGGATGTTGAAAATTTTATTAAAGCCATGTCTGTTTTTTTCTAAAAAAGGAATCCTCACCTCAGCAGGCATGGAGCCTCTCTCCGCCCAGCACACCGGTAGAAATACAGAGGAGTCAGTTGTAAGTTAGATTTGGCCCAAATTTTACTTTGAAACACAGGCAGCATCAAAGAAACAGTGTGTAAGAATTAAGGGGATTTAGTGGCATCTAGCAGTGAGGACTGCAGACTGCAACCAGCTGAAACTTCTCCTGGTTGGAACAGGAGGTTCAGGAGGTTTTTACTGGGAGCTGAATTATCCACAGAGATCTCTTCCTCTCCAAAACAAATGGAGTGGGTGATCAAAACCGGTAAAAACACTCAATAAAGCAGTTTCATATTTAAAAAAAAATTGAGCTTAGTGTTAGTTCAGGCATGACACAAAGTCAATGTCAGGCTCAGCTCACATCCCAGCTAGATCAGCTGATCTCAAACAGCCCAATCAACTGATGGATCAGCTGACTGGTAAAAGGAAGTCAGCTGATAGACGACATTATACCTTTCTACACCACCAATTGGCAAATCTCATTTAGGGCGCCCTATTT
>JAPZEB010000022.1:34749054-34771719 GCA_029783705.1 Chaetodon striatus | reverse complement strand
ATGTATATATATGTATATATATATATATATATAATTTTCACTGTCACTTTTAATGTTTTTATTTATTCAAATTTAATTTAATATTTTGATTGATTGGTGGATTGAGACTGGTGCTGTACCCTCTGTTGTACGGCTCTCTATTATCCTGTTTGTATTGTTTTTGTTAGATTGAATGTCTCATTTGACATCTAGAACTGTCGTGTATCATCCTAATGAAAAACAATAAAAATTCAAATTATATAAAAAAAAAAAAAAATCAGCGTACATATTACCCAGCAATCACGATTGCATTTCTATATATATATGGCAAAAATACAAAAGAAAATAATAAATTATAAATGAATATTTTTTTTTTTTTTTATATATATTATCTTATAGAATATGCATAGAATTTTGTTACAGATTGCCACTGACTATTTTACCACACAAAATGAGCACCATGAGAGTTGGGTTTGCCTTTCTGGGGGAGTAGCAAATGGCACCAAATTAGTTTAACATGAGTTCTTCTTTAAACAAGGGTGTATTTCTAAGGTGGCAATCTTAATCACTTGCAAGGGTCTGTTCTCTGCTCCAGACCCCCGTGCAGCCACATTACACTGCACCAGCTATATTTATGCCCCTGAAGGCAAGCATGCTTTTGTTAATAGTCCAGTTGACAGCCTTTAAGGCCCTGCAGAGGAACAAAGAGGACACAGAGAAATATGGGGCACAGTAAATCACAAAATAGTCTTGTGCCTGACTATTGAGACTTTATATGTGGTCATAAAAATCTTAAATTTGGACGGTAGCTGTAGGAAGAAGATGGATGGGATATGAGATCTGCTGTTGGGACCTGGCCAAAGACTTAGCAGCAGCATTCTGGACGTCTTATAGTTGACCTAGGATGTAAAGATGGATACAAAAAAGAAATTATAGTCTAGGTGGCGTGAAACAAACACATATATGATCATATCCCTAAAAGGTAAACACAGGACAGGCCTGGGTGTGCCAGTGTTACTCAGTGGATGAACAGGTGCATGTTTTAACCAGCCCTACATGGAGTGATGAGCAGTGGCAGCCTTCCAGTAAAATAATTTCTAACACAGTGCTACAGAAAACATGACACTGAGAAAGATTTACACCAATGTTAACAGAACTCAGTTTTCTTCAATCATTCACAGAAGACAAAGACATTTAGAGACTTTTAAAGCACTTGTTTTATGAAAAAATAAGTGATGTAATGGAAAAATCAACACATACAAATATTTAATGCTACTGTCCATACTGGTTTGATCATATCAGTAATTCAGTGGTTCAGTGATGCTTATTTGTTTATTTATGTAGGACATAAATGGACAACACCGACATTTTAAAAATATGAATGTAAATGTGAAGGTGTTTGCTCAAGATCTTATGTGCACTGCTGATACCAACACAACTACAACAAACTGAACAGAGAAAACATTATTTGCAATAAAGTAGCAAAAGTATGGAAAGAAAAAGTGGAAAACATATTACAATACTGTTCAAATAAATTAACAATAAAGTGTTAAAAACAGAGCCAGATCACAGGAACTGACACTTCAGTCAAAGGCATCAGGAGTCCCTCACAGAGAGACCATCTCACTGCAGGAAGATCACACCAGTAATCCCAGTTACAGCCATCTTCATATCCTGAAGCAACATCTTCACCCTCTGCTATTTAATTTCTGGGTCTGCACTCTTAATACTCTGCTTAAATATGTATATAATGTTTCTGTAAAGGATTTGCAACACATCAACTTACTCATTTCACAATGTGTGGCAGTTGAGTGCTTTACAACTTTGTAGTCACAACCTGTGAAGGCTCTCTTCCAGGACTGGAAATGTCTTACTCGTGCACTCGAGAACCAGCCCTCTCCTACATGTTTTAATGGTGAATATTACACCAATAACAACAGATGACAAGTGCCACACTTTGGCTGACTATTTTGCATCTCACAATTACTGGACTGTGAGCATACACAGTCTGTGGCCACTAAATGTTTTTTTTTGCCTCTTCTGGCAAAACTAGGTCTCCTTCTCAGAGGACTCCAGATTGTGACTCCTTCTGTTGAAGCTTGAGGATCAATTCAAGCAGGTTCATCTGCATCGTCAGCTCCTGAAACGACACACAATTGGTGAAGAGCGATTAGTCAGGACATATATTGCCATCTGCTGGACATTTGTCTGCATCGCAAATTGCATGTTTTCCATGCTACCCAGTGAGTGGACAGGTGCAGATATTAACCTGAGGATTAGTGGTGATATAAAATCCAGGGACTCCCGCTTTCTCCAAGGTGTTCTGCTGGTCTATCACCTTTTGATCCATTTCCGCTACAATCTTCTTATCCATCATTCTTTGCTCCTCTCGCACACGAACTTCCCGAGACTGATAAAGCAGCACACAACTATCAGCAAACCAAAAAGCGCTTGCAACAACAGAGATTGGAGAGATTGGAATTTCAACACCTTACCTCTTGTTCTGCTTGCTGGTTAGATTTGAGAAGCGAAAGGTTGTGAGACTTGCATGACTGCAGGGCATCTTTGTGTTTTCGTACCAGATCTTGTTTGAGTGCTACAGACAAAAGGAATGACCAGTCAGAGAGGACACCGACATTTGCAATTACAATCTTACACTCAGGGTCTGTTCCAAGAAGCAGGGTTGGTACTTGATAGAGTTCTTGATTTGAATGGGTTCCTGTTTTTAGTCAGCAATTATCCAAGTAACATGGGAATGCTTCTTGGAATAAGTCCCATTAGTCACTGCATCTTTTTCCAAAAGAGAGCCGAGCACTAACCTTGGTGTTCACAGTGCAGCTTTTGCCTCTGGTTGTACAGATTCTTCTCTGTCAGATGCTGGATATCCAGCAGCCCCTGCACAATCTCATAGACAGTCCCATCTATGAGTGCTAGAGCCAGGTCACCCAGCGTGCTATAGGACAGGCGCTGCTGGAAGGAGCTAACCATGGAGAAAAACAAACAAACAATAATCGTAAATATGTAATTTTAAATCACTCTGACGTTACAGCTTAAACTGATATCGGGTCATCTAAACTCTGTGAGGTAGGCTAAGTCTTCCCTTAAGGCAATGTAACATTACCTTGGTAGATCTTTGACTAAGGTTTGCAGTTCAGATAACAGGTAGTAATGTCTCTCTTGATGTTTTGTAGGATCGCCACCAATGACTCCGGGATAACCATCCATCTCCTTAACGGGAAAGATTAACACAACAAAAGACAGCACTTTGGTGAACACATTAAGCTAAGCTAACCTTAGCCTAAAGTACCACGTTGGGCTAATTAAACTATTTAAGAGTTAAGGTTCTCAGAAATCAAATGAGTTGGTCATCTATCGGAGACTAGTTTGCATCTGAAGCTGTTCGTAGTTTAACAAAACACGGTTAAAATTAATAAACTAAACTAACTAAACTGGAGGAAGAGATTGTTTTGTAGCTGTTAGCTTAATGCAGTTCAAAGAGGACCCCAAGTTGCTGGCCGTCAAGATGCCTGTCTGAAATAGCGCATGCAGTAGCTCAATGTAATCGCCAGGTGGCGCCTTGTATCACAGTCAAGACGCTCCTGAGGACCTGGCACTCACAGGTATGACCATTTATTGGTATTATAAATTAGCACGACAGCGTATCTAAAAAGGAAATAACGTTAATTATTAACAGATAATGAACAATGTCAGATATGAAAATAATATGTTGTGACTGCAGTTTGTTCGATTGTTTATTTCAGAATGGATATTTCTGACGGGTCGTCCATTTGTCTCGTTTAAAAGAAGAGCTGGTATAAGACTGACAACGCCAGAGCACAGTCCAGCTGCCCACACTGTGGCCCCACTGTGCTCAAGCTGCTGGACTGACTGGGCTGCATGCGCGCCTGTGTCGCGCGCTACTGGTGGGCTGTGCGCTGTCACGCGCCGAAGGTGCCATGAAATGAAGAAAACTCACTTGCGGAGGGGAAGAGCATTATTTATAAGAGCGCGTATGGGAACATAGGATAAATTGGATTATTAGCTCACTCGACTAAAAATGGCCAAAAACACATCTCTTTATTTTAGAATTGTCGAGGGCAGGAACCTCCCGGCCAAAGACGTGTAAGTAATTTCTGAATGGCATGTGCTTCAAGTCGTATCTCTTGGAATAGATACAGCCTCAGCGTTGTTTAATAGCTACTTGTCAGGTTAATTAGATACGAGAAAAGTTACGGCTACATCTGAAACGCTAATTTCTGGTGCACTGTCTCCTGTAAATTAATTGAGGGAATTAGAGGTGAGATGGTCTGTCTACTCGAATTGACCTCAGCATTAGTGAAGACAACGTAAAATTAAATTAAGACTAACGCCAGGCAAATTGACTATGCTAATATATCTAATGCTGTCCTATCTTTTCTTGTTGTTTTAAGCTCTGGAACCAGTGATCCATACTGCATTGTAAAAGTTGACAATGAAGTTGTGGCCAGGTGAGTTCTCTCTCTTTATAATCATTATAATTGAAGATCTGCATATTATAGGCATTAGAAAATATCATGTTTAATACAGAGCTGCAGCTGGAGAATATCCACTGCTCATATTGAATATCTGTCATCTGCACAGTGGGGATATTTGCAGTGGGTTAGTTTTCTGGCTGAGCTCCCGCTACCTTGCGCATGTAAAACCCGGGTGGAGCGTGTATGATCAGGGTGGTGGTGTCCACAGCGTGGCTCCTCCAACACAGTGAACCTGATACTGGTCTGGCCTTTAAAACACCCGCAGGTAACCATGGAGAGGGTGCATCAATTATTGCAGGGAGCTCCTGGTGTAAGGAGAATGCTGGGAGCTGGTTCAGAGGTGTTCTAACTTTGAGTACAAAAGTACAGATGATTTCATCCTCCAGAGTATTCAGTTTTTAAAAAGCCTATTTTACGCATCAGCTGGTATACGGCACAGTATGTTATTTCTAAGTGGTGCTATTTGATAGTACCAGATTTCTTTAGAAAAAAAAAAATGTTTGTTGTGTGCAAGAGCATGGGGTGAATTTAGTGGCTATTGTTCCATCTGGCACTTTAGGGAAAACGGCACAATGATTCACTGCAGACACACACACACACACACACACACGCACACACACACACACTAATTAGCTGGTACTTGTAGTGTTACTGGCCAACTGACTCCTCGAGTGTGATGTTCATGGATGATGTAGCTGGTAGATTGCGGTGGGGAATAATGGGTACAGTACATTTCGGGAACAGAAGGGCTGTAATGATACAGGGTATAGGCGTATAGGTTATATCTTTTAATCCTAACAGTATATATGATTGATGCTGATACTAAAACATTACTTTTTTCAATACCCTTCCTCAAGGAATAGGGCTGTAATATGTCTTTCTGCAAGAAACTTTTTTATTCAGATGGTCTAAAATTGACAAAATAATAACATAAATAAATCAGGAGATGACTGTAGTACTACTAGTACAATGAATCTGCTCAGGCATGTAACGCCACCTTTCAGGGTATGACATTTTTTAAACAGACACATTTTCAAATTATATAATAAAAGCATTTAGGTTTGATACACAGCCCTGCTTGTCCTCACAGGAGAACCCTTTTTGGCTTTAAAGGAATACCTCACCTGCAAACATGAGCATGTCTGTATCACTTATCCACCACGTGTTACCTTGAATTGGTGAAGATAACATTGTTTTTCTCGCATGCCTCTACAGTAAATGGAGAATCCAAAAAAGGCAAATGTAGTTCATGAAGTGAAGTATCCAGGGTCCACATTTAACAGCAGCAAAACTAGCAGCAAACTCTCTCACAACTTGTGCAGTTTAATCAAAGTTTCATTTATACAGTAATATGCTCAGTGCATCCCAAATACATGCATTTTTTGCTAAAACATTTAAAACAGGTCACTGCAAACTAGTCTCACCATATGAATGTGCATGCCCAGGCACACTCAGGGCACAGGGCTCATAGGTGTAAATGTTCTCAATAGTAATGCCTTAACAAAAATGCCTTTGTTTGGGGGCACTGAGCACATGACTGGATACATGAAAGTGGGATTATACTACAAGCTGTGTTAGAGTTGGTAAAAAGACGTTGTTATTAGTTTTGCTGCTGTTAAATGCCAACACATTCTCACTCCGACCTCATCACATATTGACGTTTTGGTCATGGACTTTCCACACCCACATACAACGCCCATTCGCCATTCACGTTTATATACAGTCTCTTTCAAAATAAACGCACTACGTCGGTACAACACTGCGAATTGATGTTTTTTTTCCGTCATCAACAAACACACATGGTTGGGTTTAGGCAACAAAAACAAGTGGTTAAGTTTAGGAAAAAGAACAGGGTTTGGCTTTAGAATCTTACGGGACGCAAACACCGCTCTCTCGGGTAAAAGTCTGTGTTTGTTGGGCCCATCCACCACACCTGCTGTCTGTCACAATTGGACTTTCGCTGCCTTAACTTTTGTCCTTGTCCCACTGCGTTTCCCCCTGGTGCTGCCAGGTGCCGTAAACTGTAACGGCACCTGGCTGTGTATCATGCAGACGTCAAAGGACACCTTTTTTTCGTTGGTTTCTGACGCCACAAGTCACTGCCCAAGTGCCGGATTTTAGTGACTTCAGAGTGAGTCCGGGCTCTAAATGCAGACCACGAATACTTCAACTCATGAAGAATATTTGCTTTTTTTGGATTCTTCGTTCACCCTGAAGCATGTGAGAGAAACAATGTTTTCTTCAATAATTAGTGGTAACTTTTGGTGAGTAAGTGATAAATAAATAATCATTTTGTGGGTGAAGCATTCCTTTAAGACTCCCTATGAAATGACATATACAGAAAGCTTACTGAAACCCACCTGGAGCCTTCTATAGTTTTTAAGCAGGACATTTTAACTTGGTGCACAGCACTGACTCCTCACTGTCTTTTTTACCATATGATCCTTTAGAATGATGCAGTGCCAGTTACATGTGTCACTAAGTTGTGAACAGATCCAAAAAAGTAGGAGTTCTCAGATTGTTTCATTTGAATAATTTTAAGGTCCCAAACAAGTAAAACTATCCAGTATATCACAAAATGGCATAATTCAGATAAAAGTCAGTAAAGCAAACCAGTGTTTTTTCTTCTTTCCTCTGCCACTGATCATCTTGTGATCTCTTGGACATATTCCAAACCAAAGTAATCAAAAAGCATTTATAATCATCTACCCTCAGATACACCTACAAAGTGAGGGTTTATACTGCTGCCACATTCACAATAGCTTCTGACTCCTGCCATTACTTTACTGGTTTCTATTGTTGCATACATTCATGTGAATGTAGTTAGTCAGCATGTAAAACCTCTCTTTCAGGACTGCCACAGTGTGGAAGAACCTCAGTCCTTTCTGGGGGGAAGAGTACACGCTGCACCTCCCAATGGGGTTCCACTCACTCTCTTTTCTTGTCATGGACGAGGACACGATTGGGTAATGCTGCCATCCAAAGCTGTATCAAAATTATTACAAAGTCGACCTTTAGTCTTGACTGACAGTTAATTTATAGTCCTCCAAGCCATGACTGCTTACCTTGGCTTCTGAATGTGCCAACATGAACATCATGTGCTGTTTAAATGCTTTGGGAAAAGCAAAACTCCAAGCTTTGAATAAACAAACATCACCAGGCAGATGGCCGACCAGATTGAGTGATTAAAGGTCGTTTTTTTCTTCTCTTTTTGTGACCAGCAGTACTATAATCAGTCTGTCTTCGAATTCACCCCATTTAACTCCAGCAAGATCAAACAACTTTGATAATACTTCCAATAGCTCTTATCTGATAAGCTCTTCTTTTATCTTTTTTTTTTACAGCCATGATGATGTTATTGGAAAGATAATTCTGACCAAAGAAGCCATTGGATCGCAACCTAAAGGTATGACTGAACAAATCTGTAACAGGATGGGTGCATGACCAGAGCTCAGAGGTTAAACACACACTGAGTCAAAGGTCTGAGTGATTGAGGAGACGGAGGCTCTGGGAATGTTTCTCGATGCTCTCTCACACGTTCAATTTGACATATTTACATGTATTCGAGGGTCGAGTTGAGTTGTGTAAACTCACAGTGCAATGAAATCAGCATTCACATTGATACATGTGTTATTATTGTGGCTTTCCTGGTGCTTGTCTGCATAAACTTTGTTTTTTCTCTCATTGTGCATTACAAACCATCCTTTTGTGCAGAAGCCTGCAGCGCTGTAAAATAACAACCAAAGCATTTCAAATGGCTTTAAACCATTTAATGTCTGGCTCTCTCACAGAGGCTTTCACATTCAAGAAATTAGTCACACTGTTTACCTCAGCATGAACCCTCACACTTTCTGCACTGTCTTGGCCAGACATACAGCATTTAAAATATGGTATGTCGTGATGATGTTGTAGTTTTATTAAATTGCCCAAAGTGTTTAGCGGGGCATGTTTTCTGCATACTGATGTGTCTCTCTTGAGAGCCACCTGGTGTGGCCTTCACTCGTGTGATTCATTGCTACATGGTGGTACACTGAGTCAGTTACTCCCTCACAGGAATATTCTCACAGCCTGGCCTTGACATCGTACCCTCTCTTATGTGTGATATTTCTGAAATGATGAAACAGAACACATTGAATGTGACTGACAAAACAATATCACATCATTTACGTGTTGTTCGGACTGTCAAGGACTATACCGTAGGTTTTGTTTGACCATGCATGCCTCCACCTTGTCTTGTTGGGGCCAGCCTTGTAGACATTTTTGCCCAACATTTGCTATATAATAATAGCCTATGTATTTACCCAGATACATAGCATTTACCAATTAGTTAATTAGACCATCAAATAAAAAAAGTATTGGCTTGTTTCCCCCCATACACAGTGGCTCCTACAAGGTGGGGCCATGGCCTCCTGATACAATCGCCATTCATTGGTACCATTCATGTCAGCATAGTTTGTCAGCATAGGGGCTAAATAATGCTCCAAAGGTAGGCAAAATTTTTGCATTGCCATTTTCAGAGGGGTCCCTTGAACTCTCACCTCAAAATATCTGAGTGAAATTGGGTTCTATGAGTCTCCCCTAAACTTGAGAAGGCTTTTTCCAAGTAAATGAGTTGTTCCATACAGTCAGTATACCCCTTTAAATTAAAGCTGTATATTTGTCTTTTTAAAGAAAAGGACAACCAGTCTAAGTGAAGAAATGAATCACCTAACCTGTAGAGATACATAACACATTAAAACATGATTATTTTTTTAACTTAAAATATTAACCATACCGGTATTGACATGGTTTCCAACTAACCTGTATACTTACACTTTATCCTCCTGAGACCCTGTGTCCTTATTTGAAGACATCATGTTTTGGATTTACTGCAACTTATATTTCATTCAGCTTAACTTAGACCTGTCGTCCTCGTGTGTGGACAATTTTTGTGCCATCTAGTGGTAGTAAGAGCACAATACACTAATCCATGTAAAAACAAGATGGCGGACATCTCTGCCAAGTCAGTCTGCAGTTGATTCCAACACAAAGTGGACAAGGTCCAAAAGCTGATCACATTTTATTGTTGAAATGTGTTTGCAGTTTGATATGCTCATGAATTTTACCAGTTTTAGCGACAGAAACAAGCCAGGACACTCTTAATTAGAAAGTGCTTGTTTAAAGACATTGGGACTGTATCATTGTTTTGTTTGAAGACACTGGGACTCTATTGTCATCTAGTTTGAGGACATTGGGACTTAATTGTAGTCTCGTTTGAAGACAGTGGAAGGTAACCTCTTTTGAGGACATTGGGACTTTATTGTTGTCTCATTTGAAGACATTAGGACTCTATAATTGTCTCATTTGAGGACACTGGAACTTTATTTTTGTTGACAGTGTTTAGTTTTTTTGTACTCCTACTAATCCCAAACAGCTAGGAGAAATTGAATCTGCATAGCAAACAAAACTTTGTGTCTCAGGAAGATATACCAGAAATATTTCTGGGGGTGCCACTGCCCATCAGCACTTTCAAATCCTAGAAATACTCAGTTTGCTATTGAAAAAGAATAAGAATTGCAAGTGAGAAGCTAGAACTAATGAGGGTTTGGCATTTTTTGCTTCCAAAAATCAGTTATCACACTACTTGCAGATTATTTTTCTGCTGATCAGCTAATCTATTAATCCACTAAGAGTGTCAGCTCTAAATTAATTTCCTCTCTAGGATATCTCAGATTTTTCTTGTTTAACTCTCCAATTTGCACCCCAGTTTCCAAGTCCATTATCATCTCTTAATGTGCGATGCTGTAGTAGCTGACAGGAGTGTTGTTTTAATGAATAATGTCTCTCTGTGTGGTATGGTCAGGAATAGATTGTTGGCTGAATCTGACAAGGGTCGACCCTGATGACGAAGTCCAGGGAGAGATCCATCTGAGTCTGGAGCTACTGAAAGATACAGAGAAGATCAGCCTGCGATGTCAAGTCATTGAAGCCAGGTAACATAATAATGAGCTTTAAATCCTGCTACTTTGAAAATGTGAGGAAAATGAGATACAGTAACAGTGGACAACAACGATTGTTACCAGAAGGGTAGGTAGACTCTAAAGGCATGTGTATATGTAATTTTAATATGATTAAACTGGTCATCAGTCAGAAGTTAAATTACTGTCGCTGAGACCTGGCAGTGTCATCACTGCGTCTGTGCTGAAATCTTATCACCATCACCCCGCAGGCCTCCACACTCCCCTCCTGAGTCATACTGCCACTATCACACCACTTACTGCCCCATCTGTGAGTCCCAGGCTACAATCTCTTCCTCTCAGGCAGGGCACTAATGAGCATGTCAATAAGAGCCTGACACTGTGTTATTCAAACATGCACGGATGAATGTGAATCAAGTTTGAAGGAATAAGGTCAAGTGGAAAGCAGTGGGTTTTTTTTTTTTTTGCTGTTTTTCCTCGCTAGTTTAATTTGCAGAACAGGTAATAAGAGTTTGTTGAGCATTTCAAGTGCATTGATCAGTTCTGTTGTCTTTTGATCTGGTGATATACCCACAGGGACTTGGCTCCAAGAGACATTTCTGGAACCTCTGATCCATTTACAAGAGTTATTTTCAACAATCACAGTGCAGAGACCTCGGTGAGCTCTGTGTGCGTGGGTGTACAGTATGCATTGGTTTCAGTGGAGCTAGAACTACATGTTCTACCTGATGATGGTTTGATTGTCTGTCATTTTATTTCACATTACTGTTCACCTGTATGATTTCCTAACACCCCAACCTGCTGGGTTTTAGATTATCAAGAAGACCCGTTTCCCTCACTGGGGAGAGACCCTGGAGCTGGAGTTGGATCCAGAGGAGCTGAGTGAGGAGGGGACTGTCACTGTGGAGGTCTGGGACTGGGACATGGTGGGCAAGAATGATTTTCTGGGGAAGGTGAGAATGCCATCGTTATAATAATACATTCAGATTTGAGTTCATGTTCATGTTCTTATCACTACGAATTGTGCCTCGCCTGGAAGTTCTGCATTTGCCTCCGTATCAGTCCTTAATATGTTATTATTCCTGTTTGATACTGTATCCTTGTTTGTTCTTTCTTTCCACAGGTGGAAATTCCTTTTGCTTGTTTGCACAAGACACCTCCGTTAGAGGGTTGGTTTCGTTTGCTTCCCTTGGGAAACAATGAGGTTGATGCTGGGTAAGTATTATGGGTGTGCTTGTTTGTCCAATGTGGCAACTTTGTGTGTTTGTGTAACAAAGACAAGCATTGTGCTCTTGGAAACTTTTAAGACTCAAATCCAGCAGCCATTAGTGTTTTTAAAAAGCTCTCAAGGAAAGTATTTGTTCCCCGTCGTGCTTTCTATAATGCATTTAAATGAACTTTTTCAGGTCTCTGATAGCATCTGTTCTTAGAGATAATTTTAGAACAAAGGAAGCTGTGTGAGCCGCCAAAGCATATGGTGTCATAGAGGTTCATTAGGAAATGACTCACTGTTAAAGTTTTTTTTTTGTTTAAAGGAAGCAGCACACGGTTGAGTAGAAGCTGGTTTGAGATCTGTTATTGCCACTGTAAAAAAATATGTCGTGGCAAGATACTCCCTCTGGGACTGTCTGTTAAAACTATCCCTTTGACAGCTTTCCTGGTAATGACTCCTAAATATTGCTCCACAGTGATGTAGTGCCAGCCAAATGTTTATAAATGTTGGTGTGCCTACTTGCCCTGCCTTAACATGAAATCTTATATTTCAATATATGTGCAGGCTCTCTGTCTCAGAAATTGGTATTATCCAGACCTTGGCCAACCCAGAGCTGAGCCCAGTCAAGTTTTCATTGAGACTGTGGGGCCACTGGCTCTCCAGCTTGTTTGCGGGCGCAGTATATGTAGTGTGTTTTTGTACATAAACGATTGTCTCTTTTTTATGTGGTATGCTATTGACCTTTCTCTGTGTCTTTAATGAAGTCATTATTAGCATTATTATTTCTAACAACATTATTCCTCTATTTGTCAGCCATATTGTACCTGACATTTACCAAACCCTCAGTCTCACTATTTACCACTCATTTACTATTAATTCAATGTTTCACCTTACAAGAATGTAGACATGTGTAAGGTAAGTTAAAGGTATACTATGCAGGATTCTCAGTTACTGTTACAGAAAATCAAATGTCCTTGTTTGTCCTCACTAACTGAAAAACAAAGTAATCCAGCAGCTCATGTTTGTTTGAAATATTCATCTTTTCCACATAAATATTCTGGTTGCTGTCATAGACCTTTTTTTTGTTCTTTTCCAGGATATGTTTCAAAGAAGGGAGCTTATCTCACGATAAGATCAAGGTGTGCAGAAAATCTGCTCTTTTTTTTAACTTCTGTGGTATTTTCCTCTGTTGCCAGAGGCAAGCTGGGAGCGCTGCGTCTGAAGGTGCGTCTGGTGGAGGATCGGATCTTGCCATCTGTGTACTATCAGCCCCTCATTCACCTTCTGGTGGAGTCAGTCATCTCCCCTACAGAGGTCAGCATCACCATTTTTTTTTCACTACTGATATTCATTTGACTCCATGTGGTTCAGTAATGCCGTGTTGGCTTTCAGACAATAGGAAAACTATTTGACCACGTCAGCAGTGTGTCACGATCATAGTCTGAATAAAAGAAAGGATGTAGCTATCATGACTTCACTATTTGGTTTGTGACCTGCTGTTTTGAAGCCTCAAATTTTTGGCCACTGCTATCCTGTCTTTTTGGCGTCAGAAGTGATGATATGTGGTTTTGAAGGTGGAGCTGTGAATGAGTAAGGGGTGGATCTGACTCATTAACTGTAGCTATGTTAAGCCTTCATAAAATGTAAGTGGGCGATTATAATGAAATTCACCCCCCTTACAGTTGTCATGAATGATATAAATAACTAAAGAGACCAAAACCGTTTTTTTGTGCCAGGCTGTAAACATGTTTATATCTGTTGTAAAGCTGGGCATTTTAACATGGAGGTCTGTGGGGGTTGACTCCCTTTTGGAGCCAGCCTCAAGTGGCCGTTTGAGGAACTTTAGTTTGTAGGTTGCCACTTGGCCATGATCCGAGTCCTCTTTTCACCAGGTGGAGGAGAGCACTGCACTCACCATGCTGGAGGAGGTGAACACGGTTGAAAGCCGGCAGGATGTGGCGATGACTCTGGTGAAGATCTACCTGGGCCAGGGCCTGGTGGTGCCATTCCTGGATTATCTCAACACCCGGGAGGTCAACAACACCAGTAAGTTTAATGGAACAACATCAGCACCGTTTAAAATCTTGGATCAGGTATGAACTCAAAACATTTTACATGTAAAAACTGATTACATAATACACAATGTGCGTAAGACCTAAGTTTATCCCTATTAGTCAGTATTTATATTAGTCAGAGTTTGCACATGTGCGTTTGTCTCCAGAGACCCTCTGAGGGCTGCTTCTATTTAAACTTTGAACTGACATCAAGGTCTCTGAACATTCATGTTCTGTGTGTGGGCAGCTGAAGTCTACCAGCACTATATTTACTTCCCTGATGCCAATTATTTACTCACCCAATGGTCTTTTCATGGCTTCTCTGTGGTCTGTATTAGTCATGTTTTTGCCTCCGCACCACATCCCCATTGCTAATTCACACAGAGTTGTGCTCTGGTCTTTGGGTTCTGTTGGTGTAGTTTGAGATAATAAGCATAGTGCCTATGTTTCCATAGCAACTCCACATGATCCAAACGGTAACTGCTTGATCAGGAATAGATGGCGCAAGCAGCCAGACATTAAAGTTGGGCACAGGGGTAAAGACAAAGGAAAAAAAAAATACTGTACCCCCACTGGGCAGCAATCATAACTCTGCATTACTCCACATGTCCTGATTTTTAAAACCAAAATATTTTACCTAGCAACCCAGTTCTGTCGCTGTGGATATTTCAGTATTGCTACCTTGAAGGATTCAAGTGATATTACAGCAAGGTCAGTCAGCCTTTATTTGTGACAGAGCACTGTGTTTCCATAGCAGATCAATTCTTGGCATTCAAACACAGATCAAACAGAATAGAAAGCCTCAGCACACCAAACCAAAAGCCAGAACTGAAGGCAAAAAATAGACAAAGGATCCACACACTGTATTAATAGCTCTCAGTGAATTTAATGAAGCAATGTCAGAGATTTTCATCAAGCATGATTATGTGCCTGATGAGGGTTTTTGTGAAAGCTTCATGTTGCTTCATTACATTCACTGGGAGCTATTTCTGCCCCCAGATATACATCAAACTTAGTGTCTTTTTTAGGCAGTTTGGGGGGCATTGTGTGCCTTAATGAGACAGACAGAGAAATGACAGGAAATGAGATGTGATAGACAGAAAGACTGACATTGTGGTTCATGGTCAGCACCAGTGTTGTTTTTTAATTTATTTCTTTAATTTAAAACTATGTGGGGATGCTGTTAAAAATGATTTTAATATTTACTGTAAACTTTATTAATCTCTTTTTTTTTTTTGCTCTCATAGCTGATCCAAACACATTATTTCGCTCCAACTCACTTTCCTCCAAGGCCATGGAACAGTTCATGAAGGTGCGTTGAAGTGTCTGTTTTGTGTTTTTGTTTCATAAGAAATTGTGAGTGACTGGTTTTTGTTTCTTTACTGTGTCTTTACATGATTTGACTCTTAATTATTTCTAATCTTTTGGCCAATATTTGCCATTTTCTTCCTGAACATTCCCTTTCTTTATTAAATACACACCGAGTTAGTTACATGTCTAATGATCCCCTTGCTGCATCATACCGTGTCTTGTTTACACATTTATAAAAGAATCCATGTAGCATAGATGCAAATGAGATGTCTTCAGCATATGGCATTGTTTTGCTGTCAGGCTGTTGGCATGCTGTATTTGCACGAGGTGCTGAAGCCCATCATCAACCGCATCTTTGATGAGAAGAAGTACATTGAGCTGGACCCGTGTAAGATCGACCTGAATCGCACAAGGTAATACAGACCTGATGAATCATAATGTAACCTAAAAATAGTCCAGTTCTGCTTCACAGGTGCTCGTCTTAAGCCACAAATGACAAGTGGGGGTTGTAGGTCCGTGTGTGTAGTTCACAAACTTTGTGTTAAAATAGACAAATGGAAAAGCTGTCACATGAGACTGCCCACTTCCTTTACACTTCACCCCTGAGAGGAAGACATCAATGTGAGAAAATGGAAAAAAAAGGAATGTAAAAAGGGGGAAGGCTGTTGCTTGGCAACTGCTATGAGCCCCCTGAGATGTCTATCTCTGACATGGAGGGAGATCGAGGATCTAATGCGCTCTGTGTCTGCAGTAGATTTGCCTGCCATCACCTTATTTGTTGTCTCCACTTCCTCTCTTCATCTCTCTGAACATCTTCAATTCCACACTCAATCTCATAACACGCTCTCACACGTAATGGCATAACCAAGAACAGAGAGGTTATCAGTTATACTTTAAGGGGCATTGTAAGTTTTCTGACAGAGGGATTCAGTCATTTATGATATCTGTCCTTCTCTCCGAAGACGAATTTCATTTAAGGGGGCAGTGTCAGAGGCAGAGGTGCGGGACAGCAGCGTGGAGATGCTGCAGACCTACTTAACCAGCATCATTGAATCAATCGTGGGCTCAGTCGACCAGTGTCCTCCTGTCATGAGAGTGGCCTTCAAGCAGCTACATAAGAGAGTGGAGGAGCAATTTGCTGAGCCTGAGAATGAGGTCAGTCTGGAGCAAAACACACAAAAGAAAAAGAGCTGTAAACACCTTTTCGAGGCATTTCAAATTATCAGCAGAGCTTGTGTATTTGAGATTTAAACATTTGTACATTCCCATTTTATGTAATATATTCAGCAGCAGCTCTTGATTTCATTTTTTCAGGATGTGAAGTATTTGGCCATCAGTGGATTCTTTTTCCTGCGTTTCTTTGCTCCTGCCATCCTCACACCTAAACTGTTCCAGCTGAGAGATCAGCACGCCGATACGCGTACAAGCAGAACGCTGCTACTGCTGGCCAAGGTACATTTCACAACACGGACAGACGCACAGACACTTCTATAAATAACTTATTCCAGAATCCAGACATCACACTTAAGCCCAGATAAAACAGTAAAGAGGTAAATGCACAGGATGCGAGGCCACATGCTGTGTATCAAGAGTGAGAAATTTTAATTTGCATGTGTAACAAATAAATATGAAGCAGGAATGTAACATACAGTGTTTACACTATATGTGCAGGCAATGATGCTCCATAATAACACACACAGCACTGAGCTGTTTCTTTTTTTTTTCAACTAGTGAGGTTATTACATAATGCTGTTAATTCAGCAATAACTGTGAAAAGTACAGTAGCTTTTAGTTGTATGTCAATATAAAAACTGTACTGCCTGGAGATTTAATTGGCAATCTATAAACATATGTACAATCAATAATACCCCCCAATAGTATTCCAAAGATACCTTGTTTCCTTTTGACACTGCTGTAGCATCCCAGAGGCTGGGAGTCATTTTTTGCTGAATTAAAAATTTACGTCAACTCAAGACACATCTCACTGTGGATTGCTTTACCAACTACACCAAGTATGTAGTTGTTTTCACTGCCACTTTGTGCCATAAACTTGCAACAATATCTTCTCACATTATGCCCCGTTCAGTCATCCAGTTCAATATGTAAATAGATCAAATCTCAAAAGAATGATGCCACTACAAAAACAAACAAAAGATCTTGTGATTGTCAAGAAAGACGTCTAGAAGGTTATAAGTGAGAGCTCACTGTGCTTTTGAATGACCCCTGACTGTTGCCAACATAAACATCCTCGATATCATTAAAACAGGAGGATCATAGTCACATATTGAAAGAAGAAGAAGAAGAAGAAGAAGAAGAAGAAGTGAAACCTCGTTGTTCTTCCACGTGTGGGTTCTGTAGTTGCTGTCCATGGTGCTGAAGTGCTGTTGCCATGGGTCCTCTACAGAGAAAGGGAACAGGCTATTTTTACCTCTGTGTGTGCTGCGACCAGACTGTGGTTCAAAGCCCAGCATCAGAGAGGGGTCTAGAGAGGGACTTCCTCCTCGCCCTAAGCCAGGTGTGGGCCGGACAAAGGGCCTCACAGCATGCTTGGCCTCAGGGACCCTTTTGATCTCCGACTTTGAGATATGCAGTCACTCACACTGAGTTCTGTCAGTTACTGGGGGATTTGATGTGCTGAAGATGTGAGTGTTGACTGAACATTGTGTCTTTGTGGTCGGCAGGCACTCCAAAGTGTCGGGAACTTGGGCCTTCAGCTGGGTCACGGAAAGGAGCAGTGGATGGAGCCTCTTCATCCCATCATCCTGCGCAGTGTGGCCTCTGTCAAAGACTTCCTGGACAAGATGATTGACATAGATCATGACATCGGTAAGGCTGGCAATAGTAAACACACCACTAAACTAAAGGGAAGCATGTCATGCTGTTTAGCTAATCAGCCACAGGCCAGCTGCTGGCGTTAAAGCTCCCAGCTGACATTGGAACTAAGCAAAACGATACGGTAGCGGTGAAATATTCATAACTAGCTGCAAGCCTAGAAAAGAAATGACATGGTTAACGAGCTGGCGGGGAGCTGGAGTGAGAAGCCGCAGGCGTTTGTACACGCCACACTGGTTACCCAACATGTCTGGGCTGCTTTCTTACCGTCATGTGTCAGTGAGGCTGTTGTTGTGAAACTTCTTCCCCCTCTGATATATCGTGTTTCAGCCGCCTCCTGCACGTCACACCCACTCCTTTCTCTTAAAGGCCAGTTTGACATTTAATGCTCTTCAGGTGGATTTGTTGGACAGAAGTGGACGCTTGTTATGCCTCTTTGAAGCTGTCCTTCACGTGGCGATGAAGGAGGCTGAGTTGCCATCAATAACAAAGTGCTGAAAATGAAGACTTGTACTGTAGTTTAACAATGAAACAGTGTTTATTGTTGCAGCACCACCTTGTGTCTACATGGATAAACATGCCATAACATGGAGAGGATGATATGAAAAAAATCAAATATAGCAAAATTTTTAACCATATACCTTGATATTTATATTCCAGTGACAATGAAGGGTTGACTATTGGTGCTTTCCCAAGATTTTTTACACTGCGAGGTTTTAAAAAAAATATATGGATAGTAAGTAATGTGGATATAATGACCAAGTGGGTAAAGGCAAATAATAGAACAGCAATAACAGTCTGGTGAATTTTGTAACTGTACTGTAATGCAGCCTTTAAAGGAACAGTGTGTAGGGTTTAATGGCATCTAGCGGTGAGGGTTGCATATTGCAACCAACTGAAACTTCTCCCATGTGCCAAGTGTGAACCATAGACTGTATATAAAGATGGACAATGCGTCTCCACTTTCTCTCACTGTACAAAAATGAAGCCAAAATACCCCTGATACAGCCGCTGGCATCTTGCCCTGGAGACATCATTTGGAGCCAGAGTCTGAGCAGTAGCCATCTCCGCAGTCTTGAGTTCCTGCCATACACCTGTCCAACCAATCACAAGCAGCACCATTGATTGCGAACACACCATGGGCACACATTGCTGTCAATAATGATGTCAAACCCCCTCTTATTGCATTAAACAACTAATTAAAACTAAAATTATCAGAAAAATGCTTTAAATTTCTAGTTTAGCTCATGTCCCTTCCGCTAACATGGAGGGTGCAGGGTTTATGACCTATACTGTGGCCAGCCACCAGGGGGCCAATAGCCCAGCACTTTCTGATTACTTGACAAAATTATCCACAGAGGTCTCTTTCTCTTTAGAACAAATGGCCACTGTGATTTAAAACACTAACAACAGTAAGGAAGCAGTTTTACATTAAAAATCAGTGTTTTTCCAACACTGCTCGGCTCTTCATTGAGGGGCTGCTAACTATGGGGGCTGCCACAAAAACACATATGGCTCAATCTAGAGCCGGTGTTTGGGTTTTCAGTTCTGGGCTAGTGTAGAAATATGGCGGTGCAACATGGCAGACTCTGTGGACAAGGACCCTATGTAGATATAAATGATTCCTTATAAGGAAAAAAAAACACCAAGATTCTTATTTTCAGGTCCTTTTACACTAAAGGAAATATACTTATTCTTTTATATTCCATTTCAGCCAAACATGTAAAGACAACAGTTATGATATTACAATGTCAGAAATCTAAAACAATATCATATTGCTCTATTGCCCAGCCCTACCATTATGTGTGCATTGCAATTTGTTTCTCTGTATTCTCCGTTTAAAAAACTCTTTCATCTTCATCCTGCAGTGTCCGAGGTGCCACAGAGGGCTGTATTTATGCCCTCAGTCACAGTTAAAGAGGGGTACCTCCACAAACACAAGGCAGAGGGACCCCAGCTGCTATCCCGCTTTGCCTTTAAAAAGCGTTACTTCTGGTTGACGAGTGAGACGCTGTCCTACGCCAAGACGCCTGATTGGCAGGTTGGTACTGAACCAGTAGCTTATAGCTTTATATTGTTTATATTTCCTTATGTTTATCTACTTTACTTGCCATTTTGGCAACCAGCCACTGTCTCAAGTTTTTATCATTTGGCTCAGTCGCAAAGTAGTGCTCTTAAATCTGTCTTTTACTGTGACATCTGGATCAAAACATAATGTCTGCCAGATAAATGCCTATTTATTCTCCTTGTCCTATAAACAAGCCAAAAATAGTTGAGTAAACTTTGAATCAAAGTCATGTGAAAGTGACTCATCCATTATTAGAAGCTGATATGCTCTCTGACGATGAATTAGTCACCATGTCTACTCTTTGAAGGACGTTTATCGACTTGGCTCATGAAAAGAGGAAGCATTTCAGTCATCCCCTGCTCACTGTATTGTATTTGTGTTGATCTCCTTGTGACAACATCATTAGTGTTATTACCATGTGGTGCCTAACCTTGTGATAATGATCTCCTCTCATTCACCAGCCAGAGACCGAGAGAGAGAGAGAGAGAGGGAGACGGAGAGGGGAGCTCTCTCTCTCTCTAGCCCAGTAAAAAGCTCTCTCTTTGAGCCAGTCCCGGCTTTGTGTGACTGGAATAAAGGCGAGGGGTAATTGAAGGCTGTGGATATTCATGCTAACATTGCAAATCAGATTGCAGACAATGTCCTGGCCCCTTTCCTCAATGTTGGAGCACTCCAGTCTCAGAGAAGCGAGCTCCCATTGGAAGTGGCTGATTTACACTTTAAAGTGGCCTTTCCTGCGATGCTGATCTCATCTTCACTTCTTCCTTGTCTCACACAGTTCCTCTCAGCCTAATGTGTGCAAAATATCTCAGTATCAGACACCGCTCCATTAATTTGCTCTGTGATCAAATATCACTTTTATTTCACTTAAACCTTACAGTAGTCCACACCGCCTGAGGCAAACGCATGATCCATCTTTACTAGCCTGCATACTTGTGTTAATTGGTGTGGTGGTTTGTGGCTGGATTGTTGCAGGTGCGCTCCTCGATCCCTATTCAGTGCGTGTGTGCCGTGGAGAGGGTGGATGAAAATGCCTTTCAGCAGCAGAATGTAATGCAGGTCATCACCCAGGACAACGACGGACAGCTGCACACCATGTACATCCAGTGCAAGGTGCATTGGTACTGACACCAGCCAGTCACCAACAAAGTTCTTTACCTTTTGTCAGTCTGCAGTGTAAAATTATTTCATTTTTCTGGTTGATATTTGGCTGTGTCATGATGAAGACACAGAGAGATCAAATACAACAAGATCAAAATTTCAATTTAATTGATAGTTTAAGAAGATTAAGGCATACATATTGTAAAACACAAAACATATCATTTAATTAAAATCTACTTTAATTATTGAGGGATCTTTGGTTAATTAATTTTGATAGCAAGATTTGTCCTGCTTTCATTTTAGTATGACCTTAATAGACCACCAAGTTAATGGTTCTTTGTGTCTATCTAGAATGTGAATGAGCTGAACCAGTGGCTGTCAGCGATCAGGAAAGTCAGCATCTACAATGAGCGCATGCTGCCCTCTTTTCACCCAGGGGCTCATCGCAGTGGCAAATGGACCTGCTGCCTACAGGCAGATCGGGCTGGTAATCCATGCTTTTATTATTATCATTGTTATTACGTGATAGCTGATTAGACTTTAAAATCTTTCCATTAGGACTCAGGATGTAGTTTGACTATCCTATAACCTAACCTATTTTTATTGTACTGTTTGTATAAAAAATGTAGCTCAGATTTACAGTTACAAATGGGTTGAATTACACCCAAGACGCCCCCAGAAGGATCATCAGGAATAAACAGCATCTCAGCGCACAAGCAGTCTTGTCCATCAACATGCATTACTTCACTCCTTGTCGACTAACTTGTAGCTGGCTTCAAAGAGCGACTGAGCTCCTGGCGATCCATATTTAATGACTAAACCCTCAATTTGTAGCTGCCATGTTTTTGTTGCGTCAGTGGAGACCGAGCTCTGAGAATCATAATGCGATTTTCTCTGACCAATTACATTTAGTCACTGTCTAAAGGCTACATCAGATTAAATTTCTTGTGGTTTTTCACGGTGCTGAACAACAGAATCGTTTCATCAGCCATTGTTTATATGATGTGTGTTCCCTGGGTAATAACAGGTTTTGGGGTTTGATTGCCACCACACTGCTATTTGTGCAAACTCATTGCACTATGAGACCTTCATCAAACTGTCAAGTTGACAGATATGTGAAGTTTACCTCTGTGAGGTTCACATGTAGAGCAGCACTGCTCAATAAAAGGCTGGTTCTCAGTTACAGGCTGCAGTAGAACCCATTCAGCTGTGACTCTGGGTGACTGGAGCGACCCGTTGGATCCCGATGTAGAGTCGCAGACCATATTCAAGCAGCTGCTCCAGGGCAAAGAAAAACTCAGGTTGGTGGGACAAACAGTCTGTTAATGTCCTCAGCTTGGATGCAGTTCATGTACTGTACACTAGAGGTCAATGTTGCAACACAGCAAGTCACTGCTCTGCTGCTCCTTGACAGTACAGAGCAATGAAATGTTTGACTGTTACTCTGTGAAAAGAAAAAACAGCTTCTAGAGAATAATCTGTGATCATATGATTCATAGTTGTAGATTTTGGGGGAGGGGAAGGGGCAGGGAGCATATCCCCCTCAGTAATATGTGCTTTTGTCTCCCCCAGCATCAACATCAAAGTAGCAGAGGACTTTTATTTTGAAAAAAAAAAAAAAATAAAAAATAATATA
>JAPZEB010000022.1:34734096-34748954 GCA_029783705.1 Chaetodon striatus | reverse complement strand
GAGCACTTTTATTTTTAAAAAAAAAAAAAAATAAAAAATAATATATATATATATATATATATATATATATATATTTCCATCGTAAATTGGTGCATAAAAATCACCAGAATGCAAGAAATAAGGTGTCAAAGTGTGTCAAAATTCCTTGACGGAGGACCTCCAAACCTCCTGCTCAACGTGTGTCCTCCTCAATGTTGAAACAAAACTAACGCCCTTTATATGATTAATGTTTCTAACTGATACTGCAGGAAAAAATATTTGGAGATGCCAGACGCTGATAAGACGTCCAGCAATCAAGAAAAGATCAACTCTCACCCTGGTGAGGCTGCAGCTGCATCTAAACTACATTTTCTGCCATGGTGGAAGGATTTTTATTTATGTGTTTGGCCTTATGTTATCACCATGGTTATCTATTTTTGTTTGAAAGCATTGTACCTTTTCTGCCTCATAGATGGAGCAGAATGCAATGTTCAGCAGATGAAGCCAGGTCAGAGCATTGCTGTTCGGCTGCTGGCGGTGATAGACGATCTGGAGCAGGCTCACGCCACCTTCCAGCGCAGAGAAAAAGAGGACGGCACCAGTGTCATTCTGAATCCCTAGACTCCACACAGACTGGGATCCACTACTAATGCCTAAAGGTGGGGGGTGGGGGTGGGGTGGGGGGCAACATCCTGTACCAACACAAGTGAGCATCACATATTCACTCTCTTGATTGTGAGGGAGAAAAAGTGGCCACAGGGTACAGCCTCTTTCAGCTTTTTAGTACATTTCCCGCTGCAAAGAGCAGAGGGAATTCTGCCACTATGAATCTTTTTGTATTCTCCGAGTGCCACCAACTTCAACAGCGCCGGGAAGAGATTATAATATTAACGATAAAGGGAGGGCGAGGGACTTTGAAGCATGATCTGACTTGATTTTTTTCTTTATATAGATAACAAGCAATCTCTTGCATGACCTGCATCCTCTTGTGAAATGTGAAAAGAAGCTTTTATATTTTGAGATACTGTACAGGACCTCAGTCAGGGTCACACATTTTTATGCAAAAAGCTTGTTGTAGTGTAATCTACAGTACCTGAATGTAAGGTGTTTTGATATTGCTTTTATCAACGTTTTGTATTTTATTGAGATAATTTATCACCATGGTTGCGATGTAGCAGTGACATTAACGTTATAGGTCATACCGACACGACTTTATTACATGCTGGTGCACATGCCACAGTAAAACACTGCCTGTACAGAGAGCAAAAATGAATATTAATTTAAATGTTGCTTTGGTCCCTTTATACAAAACAATGTGCTTTTGTTTGGTGCTATGGCCAGTCAACTTAAATGTTTGGTTCTGATGTAATTTGCGTATTTGAAATGCCCTTATATTTGATGTAGCCATACTTAAAGTCCTGAGAGTAATATTTACCTGTTCACAATATGGGGTGAGAAACAGAGAGGCCTAATTGACATTTTGGGCAGAAATTAAGTCATATATATTTAAAAATTAAAGCTCTTGATGAGCTGTTTTTACTGCCAAAAGGGTACTAAACCGAGTTGTTAATCAAAAATCAGAAGACTTAACACTGAACACACTGAATTATTCAGGGCCACAAAGGACATAAACGTTCTTACTCACTTTAATATCTTTTAAATAAATTTCAAAATATTGTTTATTAAGTATATTGCCATCCACATGTTTAAGTTTTAATATTAAAGATAAAAATGAATACATGTAGTCAGGACAAAGTATGGTAATTTTTTTGTTTTCCCCCTCTAGTTCTCGCCTCTCAATGTCCATAACTGAGACAATAGAAGTAACAATATGTGAGATTTTCCCATTTGATAAAGTTTACATTTCTTGAGATTTTAGTGCCACTATATTTGGCTCACAGGTGTCAGGATATGTTTGCGATGCCAAATTTGTTTTTAAAAATGTAAACAAAAAGACTGAATTTTAAAGCACTCAAATCACGCAACTTTCTTTACATATCTGTTTGACACACAAACTGTACACGGACATGTTGTAAAGCCATTTCCCGTAGAGAGAGTAGTGTTCTGTGTCTTTCCCTTAAACAGAGAAGGTCAGTGAGTGTAATGGAGATCGGATCTGTGATCTCTCAGATAGCCTCAGCAGGCCACCCTGCCTGTGGAGCTGTTTACATTATATTCTGGTCCAGCTACTGTAGTGTCTGTATTTCTTTTAGAGGAAGAGCCGTGGAATATTTATGTGTGGAGTAAACATTCTTCCTGCCTTTAGATGTAACACAACTGATATTCATACACTATCAAAACTAGAGTAAACATCAGATGTCGCTTGCAAACTTGATATATTCCCTGAATAAGGGCTTTTATTTTGAAAAAAAAACCTGCCTGTATTTTATTTTGCAAATACACCATGATGGTTTGTTCCAAGTGGATTGTTACTGTGAACTAAACACAACTGTATTATTCAGTAAACTACTATTTCAGCTATTTCAGCTAATGAGTCTGGTGTCAAATTTATACCCCCAAAAACAAAATGACACCTCATTATGAATGCATTAAGGGCCGAAATTATTAATACTAAGTATCACATTTTCTGTCTTAGGTCCAGGTCTGACTCAGTGCAGGCAATCACATTCATTCATTCGTGGTATTACTTGAAATGTCATTATGTGTCTGACAGATCCCAGAGCAGCCACACAGTATCATGGTCTGTCCCTTTGTTCGAATGAATAATTTAATCAAACCACCATAACCACTGACTTTACAATCCAACAAGAGTCAGAATCTAATGTTAAATTATGCCACACAAACAATGTTTGCAGCCCTTCCTCCTCCCGGCATTATTTAAATGCTAATGAGAGCAGACCTACCTGCAGTGATGCAGCAGAGTCTCCCTTGTAGCTCTCTCATTAGGCATGAGAGGTGAGCAATGGGAGGAGGGGGGTTTAGGTACCAGAGCTAAGAGGAAACTGACCCCAAAGCTGCTGGGTCAGTGCTGGAGGAAAGAGGGGTGTGTGGAAGGGGGAGCTGATCTCCTGCAGGCCCTTGGTGAACAGCCTGCTTTAGTATGCACCGACCACATCTCCTCACCACAGCACCAACATACAGCAGCCAGTGACAGAAAATGACCATAAAGCAAATTTACTGCTAGTGAGAACGGTTCCTGCTGCACTCCACGGCTCCAGCAAAGCTCATTTATAACCATATAAAGAGGTGTAGAGCACAGAGCTGCTCGAGGAGAGGGAAATGGTGGAGCTAAATGAAAGAGGGCATGCCATCGAGCGGGGGGAAAAAAACGAGGGAGAGCCAAGATGACAAAAGGTCAAACAAACTACCCCTGTCCAGGGTACATTTATTTTTCCACAAGAAACACACAAACATGCAACAAGGTCATCACAATTCAATAAAGACCGATAGATTAAGAAGCCCTTTATAGTTTAATCAATGTCTCTATGTCTTGCTTTTAGTTGATCTCAATTTCTCTTTGTGAACCATTTTAAATAGCAATATGTAGACACCGCTTAAGAGAACTCAAACCACAGAAATCATGATTTGAAAATGTCAATTAAAATGGGCACTTCAAATGCAAAACATTCTGATGTTTTACATGTTGTCAAAAGAGCGAGGAGAGCAGCCAAACGCTGCCTCGTCCCCATTTGTGTAAATCAAATCCGATAGAGGAAAAAACCTTTTTAACTAACTGGAGTAAGATGCAAAACCACAGTGCTAAATCACCAGGAGACCTGGGTGATATCTCTAAAGAAGCTATGATGTTTTCATACGCAAAAAAGCTATGTCGTTGTCAACAAACTTGCTCACAGTTTGGTTAACATGCACCTCTAGTAGAACATTACTGTATCTTTAAAGGACATGAACCTAAGATCCGTTTCGACACACATTCACACACACTCGCACGGACAAACAGATACAAACACACAGTATATGTATAAATGTTAAGGTATCATTTAGAGAGAGAAGTACAGTTTGCAGTTGACACTATGAGAGAGTACAACTTTAAATACTTCATATGTTGGGATAAAAGTGATTTTATCCCACTTCTAATCAAATGGAAAATAGTATGGAATAAATCTTAATTAGAGTAATACAGCAATGTTATGTAATTGTTCTTTTAGAGACAATCATCATTCAAAAAAAGACATCAAAAATATATGTTTTCTAATACATAGCATGTGAACATCTTCGGATCGCGACCCCTTTGTTTAGAATCCTGGAGGTAGGCACCCCATAAAGAAAACATCCATTGTCATTTAAAAACAAAAGCAATCTGCATTCTTGCTACACATAAATCATGTATTAGATCTTAAAAATAGTAAATTGCATAAACACCATCTCTCTCTCTTCCTTAATCAGACAAATAGCCTACCAAACCAGGTTTTATTCGTCATTATAAGTCTGTACACACCTGAAAAGTCTAAAGGGCCTGCAATCGTTCATACTACAAGGCCGACACATGGAAAGGAAAAGTCGAAGAAGCAAACATTTGGATTTCTCTGGTTAATGAAACTTCACTCAACATGGAAAAAATTCCCTGATAGGTTGGAAGCATTCGCTCTTGCTGTCCTGTATTATAAAGGGAGTCAAAAAGGTTGTGAAGGAGAAAACTTGAGATGGAACAGGACAAATAATAATTGTTTTCAACACCTGGGTTAAAAATCACAAATACTTCTAGTGGTCTGTTTTAGCCACTGCAGATGCCAGATGTTATGGTTTATAAGAGAATAGGGGAGACAGGGAGCAATGGTAACTTTTTTTTTTAAATGTCATTAATCAAAAACCTCTTGAACTATTTTGAAAAATATTTATGTAGGTTACTTGTATCTGTGTTCTACTTGTTAGCAGTCATCAAATGTTTTTACAAGCAACAGGTCAGAAACCAGGTAAGTAAACAGTAGAAAGCAGCATGGAGGCCAGTGGAAGTTACTGTGGTTACTTCTTTTTTTTAAACATCTAATCAAATTAGTATAATTAATGCTGGATGAGACATCAGTTTGTCCATTTGCAGACACAGAGGGATCACCAGAATGTTTGTAAAATGTGCGTCGATAAGGATGCCTCGTATTATACTACAAACTAAATCTACCTTCTGGTATAAATAAAGTAGCCTTACCTCGCCTAATCACAGAGCATGTGCAGAGTTTCATGGCTCTGTCTTGCTCCTGACCGCTGCAATTTCAGATGTTACCAGTGCTTCTTGCCACAATTGCCCCTAGTCTCCCCTAAACAGAAAAATGGTTGAAAGCCCCTGAAAACTTTTAAATCTTAAGTATTTATTATACAATTTGATACTGCTAATAAATAAGCAGCAAAAAAGCTAATGTGTGAAATATCATCTTCAGCTTAACACTTACAGAGACAGCTTACAGCTAATGTCTGTAGCTACCTAGCAACATATATTGCTGGCTAGATTCAGACATTGGTATATTACATTTCCCGTTTTTTAAAGTGAATAAACAATGATTGGACACACCATCCAGCGGTTGTATTTGTGGGAATAATGCATGGTGAAAATGCGCTTGTCTTCAGGTCAGAACAGACTTTTAGAAAAGCAAGGACACACATACAAAATATCTTATGTTATTATGAAAACTGTTCTAGCTGTAAAACTGTACTGTGTGTTGGAGAAAGACACAAGATGATTGAGACAAAAGGTTTTCGGGGCCTTTGAAAAAATGTAATTCAGTGTACTTAGGTTGACAACTGGCTGAGGTCAGTTGCATCAATCTGTTGCTCCAGTTAGCTAAAACAAACACCAAATATTATTTGTGACTTCACTTAAACCCAGGTGTGCCGTTTCACCTTCAAACTGAACAAAGATTGCTGACTGCATCCATTCCCACGTTCTGGACAAGTAGAAAAAGAGAAATGGCCCATATGGGGGGGGACGGACATCTTCATGCTGCTAAAACTCCCCCACCAATAATAAAGACACATTTACTGTATTTATTGGAGTCCCCCAGGGGATCAACTACACAGATTCTACATTAAGGTAACGACAGCAGCATACGCTAAGACTACTTGTAATATAAGACGTCCATAACATGTCGTACATATTTCAACAGTCCCTGACATACTGACAAATTCATCTTTGCCAGATTTTATGTATTCATGTTAACATGTGCCTGTGTATAGATATGTGGGCCAGTCTGTATCTTTATATTTTCTATATAGAAGAGTATAAAAATAAATTAAACTTACACCATCAACTCAAATTGAGCTTGAATTTAAAGGTATATCACATCTGCAAATGTATATCATATATATATATTTTTCAAAGCATTGCAAGCCGCTTTATAAACATCAACTTAAAAAAAACACAGATTTAGTTGCAATTTAAAACATTTTCCTAAAAATTAAACGACTGATTAAACAAAACCGTTGCCTCAAAGTTCTATGGAAGACTATGATTCACTCCAAAATTAAGCTCACAGCTGGGTGCCCACACGATAAACCTTACATCAACACCCCCGCTCATTAAAATTGATCAGATATATTTATGGAGAATTATGCAGCACTGGGTTATCTTTTATCTCAGAGGAAAGAAACAGCACAAGATCTCCACCGAGGACCTTCGAAAAGTCTTTACCTCACGGGCCTAATATCTGAGGGGGAAAAAGGAGAGCATAGGAAAAATAGTTCCCAGCTAACTACATACTCAACCAACATTTGCATGGCTCCTAGAATGAAGCTCTACTGCTGCTGCTGCTGAGGAGGAGGAGGAGGAGGAAAGTGGGGGGTGAGGCCATACATCAGGATCGTCCCTAAGAACTCTGAGTGAGCTCACACAGGGAATTAGATGTTTCACTGCTCACTATACAAGCAGTGGAGCCCAGTGCACTGCCCAGCAGCAAACAAGCTCACCAGAGACTTATGGATTGCAGGCGAGCACGAGCCCGTGATAGATCTCCAAGGGAGAACTGTTGGTGTTTGAGAAAGGAACGTCCACGTGCGAGGAACATGTTCAGCTTTTCTCCTCAAGGACCTCAAGCCAGCATATTATTGCCTCAGAGCACGCAATCACACACTCGCCCCTCATGTATGGTCAGCATGATGGATCGCGCCGACGCCTGGGTTTGCCTCCAACAGGGAGAAAAATAACACAGGCCTTATATTCACAGGGGTCAGCGTCATCAGTGTGTCAAAAAAACAAATGAGTTTAACCTTGGAGTATAGCAAATCTCGCTTCACAACCTCAGCCTGTCAAGTTACAACACCTCGTAACAAGCATCAAACTGACTGGTAAGATGCTTGTTTCATCTATTTCACATCTCCTCCTTTCCGGTCCACAAGGTTAACCATACAACATACGTTTATTACCAAACACTTATATTTCATAGCCTTTATCTCTCTGTAAATTACTTCAAGCACTACGGAGCACACTTCCATTTTAGAGAACAACTGACTGAAGGTATCAGAAGTGGAAAATGTCAGAGATGCCCAGTGCAACTTTACAGTCAAATCATCAAAGCTTTAATCCTCCTTCATATCACAAAACCTAGTTTCACCACTTGTTACAGAACAATGATTAATAATTAGGGAAAAAGGGAAACTAAAATAATCAGTTAATTTGGATTACTTCACAATGCTGAAATTCTCTTAAATTTCTCTTCACAATATCAAACAACAACCAGTCTACTGACACCTCACCCTATTGCTACTGATATTCGCCCAACCTTCATTATGCAGCGTTAGTCTGGGCCATGCATTCTGGAGTTCAGCATTTACAAATATGCCTTTGTATAGTTTTGGCCCCTCAGCAGGTGCAGAGGAACAGTTTCAGTTTGAATCTAAAAGGGGTTAAATACCATTTACCAAATCTGAAATCTCACCTTGTCTTTACATTCTTCAACCCTCTGAGAAAATTTGGCATGAACGCAACATGCTCAAGACATGGATCAAGAGACAGCAAGGGGAGATTCTTAGGTTATACAAATCAAAATATTGACCATAACCACGTCATTTATTTTGCTTCTGTTGCTCTTGTGCCACCACTTCTGCAGGTTATTTTTGTTTGTGGGGAGTAAAGACTTGTCGGCTGCTTGTTGACCCGTCATGCAGCGTCCTGTTCTCTGGGAGACGGCAGGGCATGGTGGGTTGTGTTCCTGTGTACCAGCTCAGCTGGCCATCAGTCCTTCAGGTTGTCCTCACCGACCCCCTGGGCCGACAGCTCTGTCAGGACGTTGTCCAAGTAGTTGGGGTCGGGGTAGCCGTGGCCGGTCAGGTTGGAGCCAAATTCTGTCTTGTGGTGAATCTCGTTCCACACCACTGTGTCCGATTCGCCTGTGGTACTGGACGTGCCAATGGTGAAGATTAGGCGTCTGTCCCAGGCCATGATCAGCAGCTTCAGGACCTGCAGAGACAAAAGAGGGTGGAGAAGGACATTGTTATTCCTCTGTAGTAAGAAGAAAGAAGCACTAAGGTAAGTCCTAACATAAACTGATGTCTCAAAACTAACGCAAAACAGCTCAGTCATGCTACTCAGAGAACCGGGGTTACATAAGTAACTTGAAGTTTTCGTTAAGCAAAATCTGCAGGCACAGATTGTAGAAGGAGCAGGAGAGCTTTCCCTTCAGAAGAAAGAAATTCGATTCACCAAGGAGCACTGGAATCCCGCATGGCTTTAATGCTTGTTGAGCCTTCAGCGTTAGATCATTGTTTTCTTGGACCATTGTCAGAGCTTACCTTCCTGCCTTTGTCGTTGTCGGGGAGGTAGCAGTGTCGAGGGAACCCTCTCGCACTGAACTTCTTCCCGGGGTTGGGGTGCTCATTGGTCTGGTAAAAAATGTCAAAAGCAAAAACAAATGTTACAACTCCTTCTATTCCAATTACGACTTAATTGTGTAAGAAATGTCAACAGCACCCACAGGATGAGCTTTATTGTCCACATTGCTCGGCCCTCATCATTAGAGAGACATGCTAGTGTAAATATCCAATTATCTCTTCAAGTATCATATTTTAGAAATTTGCTCTCGAGGCTTCAGTGTGAAAAAAAAAAAAAAGCTTGATTATATTCTAATACGTCCACAGGGGCGCCTGAAGGATGGCAGAGGATACACTGGTCACCCCTGAAACCTACTTTGCAACCCTTCCTGCACCCCCACCCCTGTTAATGAAGGAATCATATACAGTTACAGTTGCCTTGTTGTGACAAATTAGTGTCATCATGCTTTGTATTGCTGGTGAGGTTTAAATTGCGTTGCAAACAAGTAGCTGTTATCCCAAGCCTTTTGTGTGTGGTTTTCTTCCTTTATTAGGCACACTAATTGGGCAAATTATAATGTCACATTTTTGCAATGACTGCCTTCCTCTTTTTTAAGTGGGAAGTACATGAAGCACAATGAGGCAGACCAACAAACAAATCTACATGCAAAGCAAATACTGAAAAGATACTGAATTTATACATGTAAAGTGATTTAGTGATTGTAACTAATTTTGTTTTGCTTTTATCATTTGAAGTAGTGATCTCAAAGGTTTGCATTGGTCACTATCTATCAACAAATGGGGTATCACAGTAGTGATTGAGCCTATGGCCCACTGACAAAAGTTTTTTTTGGAGCGTGGCAACATTTGACGAAAACATGTATGAAGTTACTGCTAATGCAAACATTTCTTCTTGCTGCAGTTTCACATTAAAACGTTTTACTGGCAAAATATGAGTTGACTTCTACTACAAAGGGGTCACAGATAATGTGTTTTTCAGTGAACTTAACCCTTATTATGGTTGAGCATCAAAAAATGCATATATAAAACAAGACAACGGTCATTTTCAGCATTTTTTTCACAGTGGATCAGTTTAAAATATTGCAGGGAGCAATACAACATTAAGAAGCAGTCACAGTGAGCTGTTAGATTAAGAGCTGCACTAGTGTGTGTTACTAGCCCCAGAACTCTATGACCTGTAGTATTAAACTGCATTTGCTGTTACCACTACTAACTACTGGTGTCACCAAATCAACCAGGGCTGAAATCTTCAAGACTGCCACTTAAGCCCTTTACAGACCTGTATATTACCGTTCTACTTTCAACTAACACTGTTATTTAGAGTGTGGACTGAGGAGTGAAAGGAGAAATAGAGGCAGGACACCTGCAGAGATGTTCCCTGGCGATAGTGCTTCTGTGCTGACCTGAGTGGTCAGGTCACCCCCACTATTCTCTGTCCACTGGGACACTAAAGCCTGTTCCTCTGGTGGAAAAAGGTCAGTTTATTGACTCTATTAAAGCTCCTCTCAGCAGTCAGGATGAAATACGAAACCTTTTCATCTCACCAACACAAACGCAGGCTGCGAAAACACACACTCCTCTCCACTGCGATGTGATGTAAATTCAAAAAGACCTTCATTTACTGTTTTTTCTTTTATTTTAAATCTACTTATTTATTTGATGTATACTAAATGACAAATTAATTATTGAAAAAAAAAACCAAACCCTGCGAATGAATAGATGGTGGAATCTATGTCTGCCCAGAACCACCGTGTGATCCCTAAGAATGCTGTTTCCTCACTGACTTACATAGCCACAACACCTCACCTTCCTGCACTGATAACCGTCCGTCAAACTAAAGCGGATAAGCTGCAGTTGTAGAAAGGGCACAGATTTAGAGAGGAGAGACAGTGGATCAGGGCACAAAGGCAGCATGGCGGATTTAGTGAAGTGACACAGTTCTGACCTGGATCCCGGCAGGAATGTCGTAGACAATGCGGATGGTCTTGGAGTCCGGGTAGCCGGGCAGGCAGTGGGGGATGACGTGGTACTCCATCTTCCCAGGAGGCTGTGTGCCTGTTTTCTCTCCATAGATGGTTTTGCATGTTGGACACTGAAGACTGCCATCCTGGTTTAAAAAAAATAACACAATGGCATGACATCAGTAATATAATAAGATGACATTGCCATATTTTGCTTTGTGTTATATTGCTTTAAAGGGTCGGTTCACCCAAATTACAAAGAATCTTTTTTTATTTTGCCTGTGGTGATATTTACACATGCATATAGTTTTGTGTTTTTCTAGTTGTTTTTTTTTTTTTTAATTTTCTTCCCGAATTTAGTGTAAGTAATTGATGTACAAATGATCATTTGGGGGATAAAATATTCCTTTATTAAAGCAAACTTGTATTTAAAGGTCCAGTGTGTAGGATTTAGTGGCATCTAGCAGTGAAGTTTGCAGCTATGGCAAATGCAAGTTTTCTAGGGCTTCGCCCATTAAAGGTCTAGTGTGTAGGATTAAGCTGCAACGAGCAGTAAGGTTGCAGAAGCAAAACTTCTACCGTGTGCCAAGTGTGTAGGGGTGGCTGATGTGAGAAGGGCAATGGCCCTATCAAGAGCGAGTGCTTAATTTATCTGTTCAGGGCCTCTGTAGAAACAACATGACAGACTCCATGGATGAGAAACCGCTCCAAATGTAGATATAAACGACTTATTCTAAGGTAACAAAAATGCAAGTCTCAGTTTCAGGTCATTATAAACTAAAACATATTTGTTATATTAATTAATTTCAATATTTCCCCCTAAATACTCAACACTGGACCTTTAAAGCTGCACTTATCAATATATTGTCTGTGAATGAAATTACTCTGACTGGCAGTTTAGCTCAGTGCACGAGAAGAGAAGCAGAGGTGAGGAAAGTAAACAATCAGCTAAGGTCAAGAGGGAGTGAGACCAAAACAAACTTGTCACATGAGGTAAGATGACTTTTCTTTAGCCATTGAGATCATAAGCAGAAACGTTTACTCCTCTTACGCATGCACAGAGGGTACATGCTGGTTGGCTGTAGTCTTTGTGGTGTATTCATGTGCAACTTTCTGGCCAAGACACACACAACATGAGATGCTGCAAAAGTCGGCTTTTGTCCCCAAGACAGATACTTGGTGGAGACCAAACTGGAGTTAAAATAAGAGAGTTTTTGGGTCACTACAAACACAACTAGAAATAAACACTAATATTGTTTTGTATCTACTGGATGTGTCAATAGGCACCTGTTTGCTTGGGAGTTGGTCATATCAAATTTCTAAGATGATACATGATATGTCAATGCTGCCCCCAAGTGGCCAAAAAAAAAAATCAATTACTACCACTTTAGAAAAATTGATAGCAACATGTCTTTCCAGAAACAACAATCTCGTTACCTTATACTCAACTTTCTAAAAAAAAAACCAATAGTCCCAAAGAAAACTGCTGACAGGGTGTTACTGAGGTGATGAAAGCAGAAATCTCAATGGCAGATTTTAAAATCAGGACAAATAAAACCAAAACTATCTACATGGCTATATACTACCAGAGGTAAGTGAGACAATATGATGCAATTTGTTGGATCTGGCTTTTTAATTAGAATCTAATTAGCTTATTTAATTAGAAAGCAGTACATTTATATTTCATGCAAGTAAACTGAAAAGAAATGAGTAGAATTTACAATGATTTTTAAAATTCTTGTGCTGTCAAGACCAACATGACTGATCTGGTAAGACTGTGTAAGATCCCCATCTGTGTACAACAATACTGAAGGCCGATCAACTGCCAGTGCCATGCAATCCGGTAAGACATCGCGAGTTTATAATTTGAGCCTAGAGTGACATCATAACAACGTCTGGCTCACAAGCTTTTACCCACCTTATTGCCATTGTTGTACATGGCCACCAGGCACAGCAGATGGTACATGTGCCCACACTTGCCAAGTTTGCCCACCAGCTCTGGCTTGATGCCTTTGTGCTGCAGGACGCCTTCATAGCCTGACGACATGACCAGCCTCTCCATGCAGATGGTACAGTCCTGGAATAGCCAACCAAAATACTTCAGCTGCTATTCTACATGACTGTGTATTTATGAGACTTTCACACTCGGTTAGGACATCAAACGGTCACAGAGTGCATCTCTCGGTGGGCACAAAACTTTTAAGTCATCTGTATATGTATGTGTTTTTGTGTCTTTTTCTTACCTCATCTGGCACCACTTTAATCTTCTCTGTGTATCTTCGCACCACGTCCTCTGGGTTTTTGCCTTGTCATAGAATAAAGTCATAAGAAAGATGAGATGACCATTCAAGAAAAGCCAATCCTACCACTTACTTACACCCACATATCACACGAGTAAATATGAAAAAGGGAAAGATGGACCACTGGATGGCATTCGCTTGTCATTTGAACACAAGAGAATAACAGCTAGATCTTGATGGATGACAAACTTTCATCAGTCTCAGCGGCCGCTCTGGCCTGAGCGTGACTGGAGCCCCCCTTTTTTTTTCCAGATAAAAGAGTGTGAGTGTGCATGCGAATGTAGTATACATGTCTGTGATGTTGAAGAGGAGGTCACCTTCAAACTGGCACACAACAACCCAGCCATCCCCACTCTCTCTGATAATCCCTGTGTGCAACCAGGCTAGCATGGCTGAGAGCACACCCACAGCTTACACCCCTAATACGCTTACAGGCAACCTCTTTTCCCCCGGAGCCTTTGTTTGTTCATTTGAGGGACAGGCAGTGAACAGAGGGAGGGAGAGCGGTGGAGAGAGACTGACTGAGCAAAAAAAAAAAAAGTTAAGGTATAAAGGATAGGGAAGACAGAGGAGGCAGAGAGCTGTGAAGAGAGGGAGGAGGGAAAACAGGAAAAAAGGAGGAGAAAGACAGAAGAGACTCAATTACGCATTTTACGCTATTGCTATTCGATGGCTTCATTAGCCGGATCAAAAGCCTGTCTGACCTTTCTCTGTACAGAGAGCAGAACAGAATAAGTCGAAATCTCCCAGCACAAGAATAAATAAATTTCCATTTTCCTTACAGCCGTCCAGTATCTCTGACTTCCCACTCTGTCTGCAGGCAGCACATGCAGGTTGCACATTTGGCTGTTGCCTCATTCGACAATCTACATTTTCACTGGTAACACATTTTAAAATGCCAACTTCCTGATAGTTTCTAGTGCATTTTCCTGTAAAGAACTATGTAATTAGGCACTAATCATTAGAGCCTGACCAATACATCTGTTGGCTGATATTGGCCTATCACAGATATATTGGTAACTGCGTATGTGTTGTCCCATATGCAACACAATGAAAAAGTTTCTTAATTATTTATTTATAAGACATAATGTAGAAGAAAAGCCCATTTTACACAGACATCACGCTATAGAGCTGCTATGAAGTCCCTTCTATATGCCGACTTTGCATTTTTACAAAGAGACAAGGTGACAGAGGTATCATGCCGCTCCAGTGTGGAATTATACAGCATTCTGTTATCACGGAATAAAAAGAGGAGTGACAGGCGTGATGTGTAACACAACAGTGTAAGCCTCTAGTGTGACATATAACATACACGTCAGCAGCACTTTGTAAGCACTAACATGGCATTAACATGGCAGTATATGGAGGCTGATCTCACCCTCTGCTCGGAGGGTAAGGGGTTCCCAGATCTCATCGTTTTCTCAATTTGCGGACATTTACGGCCGCTGTTCTTCTTCGAGTTAGCCGCTAACTGCTATTAGCTGCTTTTTAAATCTCCTGTGGTGGGTTGCACACATAACACGTTGTTAAAATGTCACACTTGTGCCACCCATGATCCCGTCCTGCCAGTTGCCCTGCTTATACAGACTACCTCTCGTGGTGGTTTAAAGGCAAGACAACTCTCCCCTCATTCTGCGATCGTACCTTATATACAGCATGGAGTTACAACAGTATGATGTTCCTGCTTTGAACAGGCAGTGTAAAAGGGCTGTAAGATGCTCGGAGTAATTTAAACTTATTAAATTTCCAATGAAGTTTACTGTTTCAGTGCACTGATGTCATTTTTGACAGTAAAGTTTATTGTTAAACTGTAAAATACCCTGCCTCCATTATGTTTATCACAAGTGTTTGATAACCATTTTTGAGAGTTAATTGCAATGAAAAA
>JAPZEB010000022.1:34694152-34705592 GCA_029783705.1 Chaetodon striatus | reverse complement strand
GTTTGACTAAGACGCATGTAACCTGCAGGACACATAGCTACATCAACAATCAGAGAGAGAAATAGGGCACACGGTAGCATTTCAAAACTCAGATAGCCTACTTCAACAGGTCAGATTGTAATATTCAGGTGGATAATGATGACATGGAAGTAGATGTAAGAGAGAATAGAGTTTTGCATGATATAAGAACTGTAGATTTAAAATTGTTGTTGGTAAGACTTTCTGCTTATCAACTAATCTTTTCAGCAGCACTAACTGATATGAGAATGAAGAGTCTGCAGTGGGCAATGCTTTACGCTAAAGTAAGCATGCTAACATCTTGGCGTTAGCATGCTAACATTTGCTAATTAGCACTAAATACAAAGTACAGCTGAGACTGATGGGAACAGCATGAGTTTTGAGGATATTTAGTCATAAACTGAGGTATTGGACAAATTAAAGTTATCATAACTACATGCCACATCAAGGGCTCACTATCCCTACAGCCGTGACACTAGCATGACTAAAAAAATGCAAAAACTGTAGCCCCTCAAGCTGAAAATTGTCCTTCCCTGTTTCATTTAGTTTGTGTTTTGTGTGTATAACAGATTCATTTTAACACTATGTGGGTTAAATAAAGTTGTCTTGCAGGCAGACAGTAGTCTGTGAAAAACCATATGCAGTGAAAGGATATTTAAAAGACTTTGCACCAAGTTACTCGGTTCTTCACACAGAGTGTTTTGAGTAACGGGCTCACAGCAGAGATGTGACTCCTGCCTGTGTGTTCAGACTTTAGGAAGATCTTTTTTGGCCATTACAGTGGCTTACACTGGAACAATGACGACTGTCTTACCACTAAGATGTTTTTGAGAAAGCCATCCCAGTTTCGGCTTTAGCGATTTGTCATGCTGCTGCCGCTGTGCTAAAGTGGGCTAAGGGTGCGTTTTTTTGTAAAATGAGTGAAAATGCTGAAACCAAAACAAAAAAGTCTCGCGCTGTATTTCTGTGTTTCACCGAGACTGATCAAGGGAGCTCTGAGTTTGGCTCCCTGCAACTGCTGGCAGCCCAAGTTGCGTCAGTACAGCTCTGGTCTCAGTCAGACGATGCTTTCTGTAAATGTTAGACCACACACTCCTGTAGATCAAAGACACCACATTTGTTACAGCAGGAACACTCTGTCCCCTTTCAATATGACAGCTACCAAACATCTGGTTTGTATACTGGAGAGCCTGTGTGTTATAAAGCTATTTTTTTTTCTTGCGGCACAACAGATAGGTCAACATTCACTTTTTTTCCCCCACTAAATCACATTACTGGGGGAGGAGTGTGAGAGTACTTTCAGAATTTTATTCAACATCTTAAACAGTAAGACACAATTCAAATGAGAAATGTAACCAGGAGATGGAGGATAGTTTACCCAAACAGTTCAGGGATGATGCTTCATTCCTATTCTAGCAGCACGATGCTGATGGGCCGAGGCAGACGACAGGCTACGATCTGACTGACCTCCCAGACCGCCCTGATAAGCAAGCGGCGCAGAGAGCAGCTTTAAAGCTGCTTCCCTGATAAAAGAGTATGATATCCACTTTAGAAGTTAAAAGTGGTGACTCGCTGGATCAGAAGTTAAAAGGAGATGTGAAGAGACGCTTCTGCTACCATCGCCGCAGGCTGCCAGAAGCTGCACAGCCTGCTCATCACTGTAACGCAATAAGGAAGTGGACAGAGCAGACCAAAGCACTGCAACCTTGGGAACAAAGGTTGCTCTGAAGAGAGAATAGCAACCTGACTGATGCTTTACAAGGATGAAACAAAGTATTTAATATGCATAGTGCTGATATAATTATGTGTTTAATGAATGCACGGAATACTCAGTCCAACAACTGTTGATTTATCAAGAAAAATAGCCAAACATTTGCTTTTACCAGCTTCTAACATGTGAGGATTTGCTCCTTTTGTCTGTTTGATGTACTGTAAATGGAACATCTATGGGTTTTGGGCTGTTTTTCAAAGAAAGTGTCACAGTATTCAATATTTTTTCACAGACTAAATGCTAAATATCTGAAGAATAATTGACAGGTTGAACAATAATTAAAATAACTTTCATTTGCAGCCCTAAATAAGTAAAAATATACTTTCAGAAATGTGTTATGTACATTTTAACTCTAGATATTTTAGTCACTGTTTGAGTAAGAGTAGTAAAATACGCTTGATTTTCTACATTTCATTTCAGCACAAAGAACCTTGTATTATTTTTTGTGTTGGCTGCTCGACAGAAAAAAAATAAATGTCTTTGGACTCTGGCATCTGCCTCTGTTCTTCTACAAAATATAATATTCAGTCAGACACTTGACAAAAACATGGTCAGATTAATTAAAATAAGCACACTTTAAGGCCTCAGATGTGAGACTTCACATTGGCGAAACAAGAGCTGTATGTATGTGCGTGTGTGTGTGTGAGCGCATGAGCAAGGGAATGTGCACAGCTGAGGGTCTTTTCAGTGTTATTATCCCTCCCTCCACCCTGACTGTCACTTTCCATCAGGAAAACGCTCCACCTCTCCCTCTGTTCCCCTTCTCTCCTCACCTCTGTCAGCCCCCCCTCCTCCCTCTCCACAGCGCCGCTCCAATCCCTTTCCTGCCGACATCCAAGTGGAATTCAGCCAGCTGGTTGGAGCTATAATGAAACCTCGTGTACAGTGACACCTTAGCAAGCACCATTTTGAGTTTGCTAAGGACCTTCACTGACAAATCACGCTAATTACGAAAACCTCTAAGAGAAAATAACTTGGTTATTTTATGTCATGTCTGTTCATATTTGGTCCACATGACTGAGGATGTGGTCAGGAGGGACTTGCTGAATATCTATAGATATTTACATACAGCACACTAAACATGTTTCCTCTTTGGATCTACATCAAGCATAATCACAAACAGAAGTCCTACAATGTTCAGGCCATAAAAATCATACAGTGTACAGTGCTAAACAACTCAGTGTGTCAGCAAACACCACAGTGCTGCTGATGTGTGCACATGTGCTCCACTTGTAGACACATAAAAGCACCTGGTTCTGTCTCGATTTGTATTCCTTCTTGTTTCTTGACGTCTCTGTTCTAAATGTACACTTTAGAGCCTTCAGGCGCCACTCTTTCCTCATTCTGCTTTCTTCTGACGCAAGTGGGATTTCACAGTCAGAGCTGAAGCATACAGCACCTGACCTTTAGCACGTACATAGCGGGAATCCTTTTTACAGCTTCCTCCCACAGACCACCAAAACAGTTCCCACACACATTTACTACATGCAAAACTGCAATAAAGACAAAAAACTAAAGCACCGCCCTCTTTGACGACCTGCTGCATTACATACGCTCTGCAAGTTTACAAGCAGTATGCAAACCACAACCACAGCTACTGTTGTTTGTCAGCTTAACACAAAACAGACATGAGAACATGACCATCTCTTCTTTGTTTTCTGATGTTTTTCACCATAATTAGTCAGGGAGGGCTGTTAGCCGAGGGAAATAGGCCAGAGGAGAGGAGGTTCTCACGCCTGTGGAACCAAAACAAACAAAGCCCCGCTCCGGCAACACAGCAGCCAACAGCCGCTGATAGGGGTTATCTCTGCCGTCACACATGGGCCATCTCACAACAACGAGCAATGAGCAACTACATTGGCCTTTGCAACTCCAGGAAAACAAACACAATAGTCTCAGACATAAAGTGCATGCTACATGCTGTCTCTTTGATTTTAAGTTGAACTGAAATTTTGTTTTGTGTTTGGAAATGCAAGCTACAATGATACTGCAGCTATTTTTTCATTTTTTAAAATGAGGATGAAACAGTTTTTGGACATATTTGTGAAAAAATATCTAAACTATAAGCCTTTGGATGGGTGTTTCCCTTGGCAACAGCTGACTGACATCTGCAGGCCGACGTTGCTAGGAGATCAACTTCTGTGGTGCGCTACTACAAATCATAGCCCTGTATAACCTACAAACAGTGACCAAAGACGTCAATGAGCCCACATTGTGTTGGCTATCAAACATTAACTATTTAAAGCTGCAATAACAGATTTTACTGCACTGAGGGGTGGTACAGCTCCTGATATATTTTCATTTTGTAGGTTGGCTGTCAACATACAGTTGCCTATTTACACAACCAGCTGATATGGAAAAATACCTTAGATAGTCTAGTTTGATATGATACCAGTTCTTCACTCTAACACCAAAACAGAGCCCGCTACAGCAGGTTTAATTTGCTAGTCTTTCTCGCTCCTTTGGTGGCCAGCAGCAGCGCTGGGTCAAGATCTAACCTCTGTAACGGCAGAAAGTGGACATTCCCGACTGGTGGTGAGTCAGGGATGTCTTGTCCCCTGGTGCTGGGGTGTGTGCCGGCTGGATTCATATTGCTGTAGCCACTGAGGCAGGGTTCGTCTCCGGAGCTGCTGCCTACTTTTCTCCTGGCGAGGTGTCTGTAGTGGCGGGGAGTGAGGCGGACGACACACTGTGATTCCAGGCTCTTGCTAACATTAGCTACATAAACGTAATCTTAAGGCCTCAGTCATGAGCCTTTGGCTCTTGTTAGCAGAAGGCTAAACTATTAGCAACATTTTCTGTCCATCTCTGACATGCTTTGCTGATACTGACACATGTTTTATTTCGTTTATTGTCAGGCTCTTTTTCAGACTTTCTGACTTCCTTGTTAGCAATTTTTTCTGCAGGATTCTCTGCCATTGAATCAGGCTTTCATTAAAAGGACATGCATGCACATCTGCATTTGGAACGCCCTCTCTACCGTCACAGACTAGATTTTCTAAAGCCTGAAAACAGAGCCAAAGGGAGGTGCAGAAGTCTAGATTTCTCTTAGTCCACTTGAATTACAGTATGCTTAAAGTTTATAATGGGATTTTTGCCAAGTGAAGCCAAATTAAAGTTCCCGCCCCACTTTCATGTATCTCAAGTTAAGACACAAGTGCCATGGTGAAAATGCTATAGAGAAACTGAACAAGCTTCTTGCACCTGTCAGTCGATTCAGTAATGAATATAATTTACATTACCTTGTAGGTCAGTGTCAGTATTCTTTTGTTGTTTTTCATCTTTTAACCTTTTTACCGTGCTTTAATGACGCCTTGCTGTAAAGTAAATTCCTCTTGCAGAAACATGGCCACAGCAACTGACAGAATCTGTCTTCATTTAAAAATAATATCCAAGTTTTAAATGGTGCTGATGTTACATCACTGATTTAGCTATCTTTCATGAATGCGCACCTGCTAGTCTCTCTGCTTTGTGCCACCACTCCATCATAAGAGAAAATACAGAAGAGGTGAATGCTTAAAAGCCAGGCAGCAGAAGCAATAGCTGCAGTGTGAAATCCATCAGACAGGCCACAAGTGTTGGTATATGATGGAGATGGCAGATAAGCCTATGTGTTTTGCTATGGGAGTGGGTGTAGTGAAAGGGGATCAGTCCACAGCAGTGTTTAGAGGTTCAAACGCCCCTCTGGGGAGGAGAACGGATCGATCCTTCTTGGCTTGGAGCCAATCCTCTCTCTGCCTTCAGCCAGATATTCATCCACACTATATATAAGCCTCTAAGCCTTCAGTCATACTGTATATATAAAGCACTGGGGTTCAGGATTTCACCACAGACTTGTGTTCTTCACCAGAAGTTGTATTATGAACTCCATGCCCTGTGTTTTTGCATGCCAACTAACTACAGATGTGTTTAGGCTGCTCTCCACAGAGAGGGGCCCTGCCGCATCGCCTGCGGTGCGTGCGTTGTCGTCATGATGCTCTGATTAGAGGGAGCCATGGAGATAAACTATAGCTGCTGTCTCATTAGTCAGAGTAACTCTGCCTGGTTCCCACCCACAGGAGCTCCTCCCAAACCCACAGGAGGAGCAGGGCACCCCCACACAGCCTGCAGGGACAGGACACAAACACCACAGCTGCCACAGCTGGCAGAGTGCACCGTCATCAGCAAACTCACAGATGTACAGAAACAAGGACATATACACACACAGGGGACACCGAGCACACTCGACTCTCATTCCAACTCTTGCCAAAAAACAGCCTCAGAGGACGAGATCACTGGCTCCGCGACAAAATGGGGTTTCCCCACAGGGACACTCCATAAGCCTGCAACAGAGCAAGTGGCTGCGGGTGACCTGCTGAGCTACAAATATAGCAAACAACCGATGTGAAACAGATGCATCACAATCCATGCTAAAACAAACTCACTGAGGCCCTGTGTGTAAGCAGCGTCTAACAACATCACTACAGCCTGGAAGCGAGGCCTCATGGGAGCTCGGATCGATGGCTGTGGCCTGGCAGTGGTTTGCCCATGTTTGGGGACAAGAGTAGATCATGCTGAGGAGGAGGAAAGAGGGGGGAGAGGAGGCAGCAGGTGACCAGGCTGCTGTCCGTCAGGCACTGCCATGACAGGTTTATCCTAGCTGAGGGGGAAGGTAACACGCCGAACGGCACAATGAGGACCGATAAACACCAGGCTCAGCCCCAGCGCCGTGGTAATGGCTGACAAACGGCTCAGTGGCCCATCTCGTAGCCAGTCAACCTAAGACACACGTGCTGCTCTGTGTTCTGTTCTATCACAGAGGAAGACACCAACAAAAACAGCAGAAGTCCAGCCAGGCATCTCCTGATACTACAACCCTCCTGACAGTCAGGCAGAAATACTGCCACTCTCTTCTTCAGCATTTCAAACATAAGAGAACATTCTTCCTTAATAAGTAATAGAGAAACACTAACATATGAAGTGATGTGTATACTATATGCTGTAAGTAGCTAATCAATATACAGCATATACTTTTCATGTGGGGTTCAAATAGCCTTCACACCTAGTGTATACTTAAATATTCTAGGTATCAAAGAATACATAATACTACTCTGGTGTCTTCATGTTGGAATTTTTCTGATGATGCAATAATAAAATGTACTGAAATGTTCCTCTAAATGTGTCATCAGTATCATCAGTACAGCAGTACACAGTTTCCTGTCCAGTATGTAGAGCACTAAAGTAACAACAATGGCATCATGAGTGATGTCAGGGCTGGATAATGATGCGTTTTTTAATAAAACATCAGTTAAAAAAAAATCTGTTTATTATTGTTTTTTTTAAACATTATTTTTATGCTCATACTTATTTTTAAAGGGGCATGACAGTTTCGCCCAGTGCCACGTACCACAGAGTTCAAAGCCTGAGCTACATTAAAAGGCCCAGCTGTAGTTGGGCTATTATAAAAACACACTCGCAAGAAAGCACATGCATGACTACAACTTACTACAGCTGTGGGTATTTTTGCAGTTTTAACTAATTAGAGAAACATTTAATTACATTTTGATATTTTGTTTCATAACCAGACACTTACTCCATGGACCTTTACAAATTTGAGCTGTACTTCTTGTTATTCCGTAACTAAATCCACAAATATGCATTTATGCTAATGTAAATGAAGCACTGAAAAATAATGAGAGGTGACATAATGCAAATCTGCACACAGTGAGGTCACCTTCTGTATATCCCGTGTGTATCTCCCTGTACCGCTTGCTCAGAAGTTACATAACACCTTCAAAGACGAGACTCATCTCAGACTTACAGTAAGAGTTTTACTTCATTTTAATCAATGATGCAATGAAACATTGATTTTTATTGAAGACCCGACCTGTCCCTGGAACACAAAGTCACAACCAGTAGCTTGATTTATAACTGGCTCTAACACAGTGTAGCTGAATCAGACGAGAAGAATAATTCAGGCAGCTGAGATTTGTCCAAGGCTGCTTCTAACAGATGTCTAAAACCTCCCCCATATCTTCGCTTCAAACACTGGGACAGCAGGAAGGTGAATGCACACACAGAGATGAACACAGAGAGTGTGTTGAGCCTTGGTGGAGCACAGCACAAAAACATCTGGTCTTATTTAAAAAGGTAGCAGTCATCAGAGAGAATTACAGTCAAGCTAACAAAGGCTGTGCTTGGTGGTTTTTACTCTACAGGGACATATTTTTCACATATCATTATAACTATGATTATACTACTGTGATGTTATAGTCAGAGGTAATCAATCCTTCACTCTGGATAGTGTTGGTCCCATATTTAACATACAAACTTTTTGATTTACCACTCAACAGTTAACATGTATTGCGCTGTTGCTTCAGCGTCTAATGTATAACCACATACTGTTTCTTTCCATCGTGTGAAGTAAAGAAAACTGAGGTGAACTGATGGTTAAAGAGCATGCTCTCTTTTACAGTAATTGTGTACAGTAACTTTATTACCAACCACTGTTGCAATTGCTCGTCTTACATCTAAATGACAGCACATTTGATGAATACAATCAGCTGAGAAGAGTGAGGAGTGTCGCACTGAGCTACAGCACTCATTTGCCTGATGAATGCACAGCCCATCCAACATGGTGACCTTTGGGAAGGTCATGGCATTCCAGCAGCCGCATAAAGGCACTTCTGAATGAATAAATCATCGCTACACTTGTCATCTTTGTGTCCTGTTTGTTGCATCGTCTCTAAGCTCAACCTGTGGCTCATCTACATAAGTCCCAAAGCAGACGGGGCATTCAGGACGCTCATCTATTCCCCTGAAAGTTACATAAGATTTGTGTGGCAACCACATCAAGGCTCGCTCGGTTATAATCAGTCCCAGTGTACTAATATGACATCATCTGTGGTGAGGACAGCCAGCACAGTTCATTTATTTACCTATTTCAGATGATAAAACTGGGTAAACATCCTAATGATGTAATGATGACTGTTGTTTTTTTATATCTACATCATCTGCTCTCTCCTTGACACCTCCCCATCTGTGACATCTGTGTGAATAAACAGGAAACTGACACGTCTCTTACCTGTGTCCTGTCGAAACTGGTGCATTGACTGCAGGTCGATGATGTAGGGAGAGAGCTGGGCATCCACCTGCCCCAGAACTACTGTTCCCCGGGCATCCCCCTTCAGTACATTCTCAATATGGTGGCAAACCGCAGCACTGTAAGGCCTCCAGCGCCCATGTTCGTTCAGCCACTCCCAGACCACCACCCTGGCCAGGTTCTGAGGGGGGTACCCCAGCCCATTCACTGGCACCAGCAACCCCGATCCTGGACGAGCCATCCCCTCTGTGGTGTCTGCACTTCAGCTGCTGGCTATGTCCCGGGCTAGAACAGCACTGCAACCCTGTCAGTCAACTGACACACTGGAACATTTTCATCAGCGCCAAACGGAAAAAGCTTCAATCAGCGATTAGTATGGTACTCCTCAGTTATCTCATGCTGCTTTCATGCGAGCAGCTCTGCTGGAGTCATCGTCCACAGGTGCTTTGTGACTGCTGGCTTTTTGATTAGCCAAAAGCAGCCTCAGTCCTCTTGTGTCTTGTCGTGTTTGAAGTGGCAGACGTTGATGATGATGATGATGATGAGATTTGCAGCTGTGGCAGTCTCAGTCCTCCACAGCCGACCTCAGCAGATCAGCAGCAGGTAGACAGGAGACGCTCTCTGAACAAAAGATGAGGAGCAGAAACACACTGGTAAACAAAAGCTGTGATTTATCCCATGAGTTATTTCTAAACAGTCAGGCACTGTTTCAGAGGACACACACATATACCAAACCAGTTCTGTGCTATAGTCCCATTAATGGCCTGTACCTCTTGGCAATTCTGTTTACTTACAGTGCAGTGACAAAAAATTGTATATGAGCTGGTTCAGCAGCAAAATAATTGTGGTTGTCATCAGATTTGTGTGGAGAGGACAGAGCAGTGTACATAAACAGCCAGATGCTATCATAATCCTAGCAGACAGAATATCACTCAGACATTTTCAACACAGAAAGCTGTTCAGGTGCTGTGAATGCAAAGCACAGGATATTATCTCTGTTGCTTCTATGATCTCTCACTAGTATTACATCTCATCGCTCATGCTGAATGTTTTCCGTGGCACGCACAAAACGCATGAAATTCATCCTGGCGATACAGACCTGTAGGCTGCAGTTGTGGTGCCACACATCTGTCAGGTAGAGGCTGCATTTCACAGGCTCCGGCCGAAAATCAGATTGCAAAAGAAAAAAAAAACGAGGTGCAAATCTCGAAAAACACCTGCCTCTCACATCTGTGATGTGTACGTTTTCCCTTCTGCTTAAAAATAAAATCTTCCTTCAAAGCCACCTCCTGCAGCACCTGTAATCCAGTGTTATTGCAGAAAACCAAGACGTCGTTTTATTCCCCGTGAATCCGCTACACAGACTACACCAGCTTGTTGGTCCGCTGTGTTAAAGTGAATACATGCCCCAGTTGCACGGTTGTCAGTGTGAGAGAGACAGAGCCATCCCGCTGTGGACGCGCATTCCTGCCTGTAACGCCAAACAGCATGCATTCACATAGTAAACACGCATTTCATGCCGCCCGCAAATTACGCACAAATGTCCAGGCGCACCTGTATGGATAGCCGATGAAAATCACCCAAAGCGTCAATTACAGCAAAATAGAATTAAACAACTTCCGGTAAATGGTTTCAAAATAAAATCCCTGTTAGGATGTGATTTCAGAGGACACAGTGAAACATAATAGATGACGAAGTGCTGGTTATGGTAGCATTAAACATAAAAAATAAGAAAAAGACAACTCTTCCCAAAAATGGATTTAGACATTATGACCATCATTAAAGGGGGTGTGGATGGGGGGTGTTTTATTTTTTAGATTAGCATAGTAGACAGTATATTTATAGAGTTTACACATTAGATACACTCATTTTTCTCTTTGGTGTTGATGAGTATGAAAAAAGAAAAGAAATACTGGTAATATTCTATCTAAGTGGATGAACATATGGTTGATCTCCAGGCCTCCCAGGCTTTGTTTGACCCTGCTTAATTGAAATGAGAGTGCAGATTTATTATTTATTTATTTATTTATTCATTTTTGCAAAATAACAAAACAGTTTAAAGAACTGTGAGTAACACTAAAACCTATTTATGGTTCAAGGTACATTTATTGCCATTGTACAACACAGGGTTGCAAAACAAAATACAGTTATAGTCCCAAAAAACAGACAAAACATAAACATTAGTGTATGTTTTGAAATTGAAGGAGGTGAATTCTCTGGGCAGATAATATGGCTGCCATCTTAGCATTAAAAAAATTAAATTTAGGAAACATTATTCATCAACCTTAACTAGTCTGCGCAGCAAGCATCACAGCTGTATTTATGCATGATGGTGATTTTATGGATGAAACAGTTTCTTTTGGCAGAAGCATTACAATGACTCATAATACTGACTTCACTGGGGGATTGTGATGGCGAGGTTTAATAAAGTGTCTGAATCCATGAGAAAGCTACATGTCAAAAATCATTGATCACGTCACGGCAGAACATCTAAAATATGCTTTTTGCATCTTAGCTTTCTAGTTTGTGGTATTTCTGCGTGACTTTATGAGCTCAGTGCTCTTAGGTCC
>JAPZEB010000022.1:34675466-34694052 GCA_029783705.1 Chaetodon striatus | reverse complement strand
CAGAAGATGGGTACACTGTGGTCATAAAGGGATGGACACAGTCAGCAACAATACTCAGGTAGGCTGTGGTGTTTAAATGATGCCCAATTGGTACTAAGGGGCCCAAAGTGTGCCAGGAAAATATCCCCCACACCATTACACCACCACCAATCTGAACTGCTGATAAAAGGCAGGATGGATCCATGCTTTCATGTTGTTTACACCAAATTCAGACCGTACCATCTGAATGTCACAGCAGAAATCACGACTCATCAGACTAGGCAACATTTTTCCAGTGCTATATTGTCCAGTTTTGGTGAGCCTGTGTGAATTGTAGCCTCAGTTTCCTGTTGTTAGCTGACAGGAGTGGCACCTAGTGTGGTCTTCTGCTGCTGCAGCCCATCTGCTTCACAGTTCGACCTGTTGTTTGGTCAGAGATGGTCTTCTGCATACCTTGGCTGTAACAAGTGGTTATGTGTGTATCTTGACATGCCTGTGAACTGTTGACATGCTAATATTTATGCTGTCCTCATTTTTTAGAAACATAAATATTTCCAATTTTCTCATAATGAGATGGAAGTAAAAGCAGATTAATTGCAATAGTGCCGTCATTCCCTGTCTTACCTTGTGCTTAGCAGTGATTGCAAGATACAGATTTATCTTTTTTTCATAATTCAAGATCAGAAGAGCTTGTTGTTTCCTCTTCTTCCTCTTTTTATTTTTTGTTGAATTTTTTTTATTTTTTATTCTTCTTCCTTCCCCTCTTTGGTGGTTTTATTATTTTTCTTTGTCTTTCTTCTTCTTCTTCCTCCTTAGTCTTGTTGTCCGTGTTCTTATTCTTGTTTCTCCTCCTCCTACTTGTTGTCCTTTTCTTTCTCCTCCTCTTTTCATCAGTGTTCTTCTCTCATCTTGTTGTTCTTTGATGTTGTTTTTATCTGTTTTTCTTTGTTGTTTTTTGTCCTCCTTCTTTCTTATTGTTCTTTTTTCTGTTGTTGTTACTCTTCTTTCTCTTTATTGTTGTTATTGTTTTTCATCCTCCTTTTCTTCTTCTTCCTTTTCTTTTTTGTCTGTCACTCTTGTTAGTGTTGTTCTTTCTTTCTTTCTTTTCTTCATAGTTGTTGTTGCTCTTCTTTCTCTTTCTTCTTCTTCTTCTTTGTTATTATTCCTCCTATTCTCTTTTGTGCTATTTCTTGCTCTTTGTTGGGTTTTATCCGTTTTCCTTCTGAAGTTATACTTAGGTACCATTTTGAATCCAGGACTTTTTCTTGTAATCAAGTATTTCTAGGCTGTGGTATTTCTACTTTTACTTTGGTAAAAATCTCAGTATTTTTTCCACCACTGGTAATAATATCATTTTAAATGAGAGAGACTCATTTTAATAGTGAAAAGAATATTTAGTAACATGTGCACATAAGAATGAAAAAATTTAAAAAGTCTTTGGCGATTAGACCCCATTGAGATGGTATGATTTAAGGAGGGTAATGAATCCATAGTCGAATAAGGAATAAGGAACCTCCCCAAAAGAAGAGTAAGCGGGAGAGGGAAAACAAACCATTTGACATGAGATGATCCTTACCTTACTAGGAGGCAATAGGCCTCTACTAAAATAAATAAAAAGAAAATCAGAGGGGAAGTGCATAACAAGAGAGACACACATAAAGCAAAATGAGAAGGACTATGAAATGGATATATGCATATTAAGTATATGACTGAAATAACCCCTGAAAAAGATAGTTTAACCCTGATTAGAAACATGTGGTAGGACTAAGTCTGGAATGACAGCTACAGTAGGGAGCCATTAAGTAGTAGATGATGATAGATGCAAAATAAGCATTGAAAAGGCAGTAAGGAAAAGTGTAGAGCTCTAACCAAACGTCATAAAAGCCAGAGATGATGTAAGCTGTGCCATAAGAAATAATGGATGAATGGAAATAATAATGCCAGAAACGAGAGTAAAGGAAGGTGCATGGGTCTGCAGACCACAAGTGTCTGTATGTTGAACATAATAAAAGGTCAACAAAAAAACAAACGAGGGTCATAACAAAGGTCATAAGGCAGAATAAACTAAGGTCATAACACCACCTTAAATAAAACCATGGAAGTAAAATAAGGTCTGGCGACCAAACAGAAATTACAGTTAGCACTGGTGAACAGAAATTATGGTCCAATGACAAAAATACTATGAATGAGCATGAGGTGCAACGACAATTCTGCCTAAAATGACAGCCGACAGCAGCAGAGGACAGAGCAGATTTAAAACTTTGCAGCGCATCCTGATTGGCCGAGAGAGATCGTGTCAAAGTTTGATTGGATCACTGGAAGAGTGAACACACATAGTCATCGGATTAGAGGAAGCAGTGGGAGTGAGAGGCAGAGAATTGTGAATGGTTGAGCACACAGAAAGTCTTCCTGATTTAACTTACGCTGAGCTTCATGATCAAAATTTCTGTTACCATCAACTGACATGTGATAGAACGCTGCTCACCTGCTTCCTTACTTTGGAGTAGGGCTGTTTCATTGGGGAGACAGACTGCATTTGTACTTGGGCCTGGTACCAGGCAGGGACAGGGGCAACTGATTAAGTATGAATAACAGTAGCAAAATGTAAACACTGAGACTCTTCTGTTAACATGTTCACTGTTAGGAGAGCAAACGTCACCTATTTCACTACAGACTAAACAGCTTAATTTCCATGACTCATAGTGACCCACCTTTCTTCTTCTTTGTTGTTGTTTTTAGTCTTCTTTGTTTTGTTTTTTATATCAGTCTTTCTTCTTTTCAGTGTTCCTCTCCTTCGTTTGTCTGTTCCTCTTCTTGACTTTTCTTTGCTTCTCTTCTACTTACTTTTTGTTGTTCTTTCTCTTCATTGTTTTTAATCCTTCTTTGTCTTTATTTTTTTTTGTAGTTGTTCTCCTGTCAAGTTTTTCTCTTCATTTTTTTGTTGTCTTTTCTCTTCTTACTCCCTCTTCTTCTGGCTTTCTTGTTGTTGTTACTCCTCCTTCTTCTTTGTTCTTCTTGCTCTTCTGTCTTGTTGTTGTTGTTGTTGTTGTTGTTGTTGTTGTTCCTCTTCTTCTTTGTTGCGGTCCTTCTCTTCTTCTCTTGTTTTCAGTCCTTCCCCTTTTTTGTTGGTCTTCCTGTTTGGCCAAAATGCATGTATGAGGCTTCATTTGAGAGGTCAGTTCAAACATTGCTCAAATAATTCTTGTTTCGTTTTGTTGTTTTCCTCATCTATTCTAAATCAGTCATATTTGGTTGCTAGGACATGGTTCATGCCAGACTATACAGACCCCTTCTCTACCTTGTACATATTGTCAACCACCCTGTTTAGTTTGTGGTGTCCCTGAACCTCTTCAAAACATTTCTAGGTGCCATTCTATTTCACTCACTTCTGTGGCACTGAAGGGACTGTAAAAACTTTCACTATCATGCAAAATACTGTTTTTAATTGATCTTAAATGGGGAATCAAAGTCCCTCCCACAAGCAGGGGCTTTAAACTGTGATAAATTAATTTAAATGGGCTACTGTGAAACCCAACCACTGAAGCATTGTTCACCCACTGGCGCACAATGGGAGCACATGCTGTACTCAAAAAGAAAAGCTTGGGGACTTGCTTTTAGTTTGTTGCCAGTAAGGTAAAGGTAAAGAAAACAAGCATACCCAACAACACCATGCAGAAAGACGGGAAAATATTATTTATGTTAGTGTAACTAACAGTAGCTTCACACAACAAAATTCCAAACTGTATATTACATGTTGTCAGAGCAAGTCGAGATGACCGTGATCAATTCTTAAGGATCCTTAAACAAGGAGGGTATGTCATTGAATCCCACTAAAGTATTGTTCCAATGTCAAGGGTCTTTTGAATTCTACTAAGACTGAGTCATTCTTTCAGAGAATGTTCAAGGACACTAGTGTATCCTCAGCTGACACTAATCACCCACAATACTTTGCGCATGATTTTGCTGGAGTTGAAAGCAGTGTCTCTTCAATTACACATACCTTGGCACGCACTAGCCTGTACCAATATGTGTTTAATGAATGCTAGGAAGGAGTCTTGCCAGCCCCTGTAGGACCTGACTTGAAAGGACCAGTCCTTGGGCAAACCCAGGACACTCAGCCACAAAACCATACCTGTCAGTCAAGTGTATTCAAATTGCTCAAGCAGCAATGCATAAAATGCTTCTGAGGTAATACATATTTTTGAAGAACAATCTGTAGCTAAAATCTTTTTTCCCACTTGTTTTTCTTGGTCAGGGGTATCTGGTACATTCTGCCAGACTTTAGCAGGGAGAAAATGGCATTATCTGGGTGATTGGGACTGTTAAATTCTCTTAGAACTCTTCATCAGCAACTTCTTGTTATTTATTGAAGCTATAAAAACCCTGCATATTCATTGACTAATATAATATCACACACTATAGCATTTATAGTCAGGCCAAGTTACAATTGTTGCTACTGTATGCTTTAAAAAAAGTAAATAGATAGAGTAATGAATGCACCCCAAATTAATGTCTTTTGAGCAGACTAAAGTTTTAATATGATGAATTAGAACATAAATTACAATGGATATGAAAATGAATTTGCAGAGAATCTTAAAAGAAACCTGCTGCAGATGGCTAATTCACTGTGGTGAACATTTAGATCTTCTTACAGTAGTTGTGTATCTGTATCTGGCAGTGAGTCAGTGACAGAGTTCAGACATTACATGAGCTGTGGTGGCTGCTGCAGCAAAAGCTACACCTAGTGGACAATTCCATGTACTACATTAGCAGGGGCGGCAGCATTTTTGCAGCAGGTATATGCTAGAAAAATGATATTATCTGAGAATGTTGCAGTTTTTGTCTGTGTATTGTTTGTAGAATCAAGTTTACAATAAACTGCTACTAACTTTTTAGGTTTATTTAGAAAAATATTGAGCCTATACCAGTCTTTACACAAGTGTTATGTATAGGTATAACTGATGAAACAATTCAGAAAAATATGAAACCTTTATTTTTCCAAAATACTTAACATGAAAACAGAGGTGAAAAGGGTGTTACCCATGTGTTTATTGTTTCATTTATGCAATAAATCGTTGTCAGGGATGTAATTTGTTGTAAAACTAAACCACCTGTATTTGTGTTTGTTTGTTTGTTTTGTGTTTACTGACCCATCACTCCCATACACACACATACTACAAAAGATTCAGTGGAAAATGTTTAATATTGAGTAAAATACATTGAAATTCCTGCAAATCAAGCAACTCCTTGTTTTATTACATCCAAATACGCAAACATAGAATATAACTGTTATTTGTATGGTGTCAGTCACAAGTGAATTATTTGATTTTTAATACATATTGCTTTTATACAAATATACATAGGGATAAGATCACAGGATATTTGAACTGTGTTATAAGGTCCTACATTATTCATGGACATATTCCTGTGAGGTAATATAATTGGCTTGACCTTGACATGACATTGCATCATATAAAAATCATTAATAGGACCAAACAGAAAATGTTTAGTCAGTCTGTCTGTCTGTCTGTCAAACAGAAACTGTTGGTAGCAGTCCGTAACAGTGTAGCTGGGCAGTGGGAGGCTTACAGAACAACATATACGAAGAGAGCCATGATAGCAGCACTGATCAGCCCAGAGATAGGAACTGTGACAAACCAGGCGATGAAGATGTTCCTGAACAGACGCCAGTCAACTGATTTCCTTGAGCGCAGCCATCCCACAGCCACCACAGACCCCACCTGTGTGGATGTGAAACACTTTTATAACATATGCTCAAAGTTGAACCTACTTTTGATTACCATAGTCATCTATTCAGGTTGAAGTTTCACACTTATGAGTTCTGTTACCTTGCAGTGGGTTGTGCTGACAGGAAGACCAATGTTGGATGCCACAACAACTGTGAGTGCTGAAGCTAGCTCAATGCTGAATCCACTAAATTGAAATAAAATATGTTAGTATGCTTTGACTATCAGATACATCCTAATTTGACGTGTTATAGGATATAAATGTCTGGCATACCTGGATGGTGTAATGGGTGTAAGGTCTTTGCCCATGGTCTGCATCACTCGTCGTCCCCATACCCAGAGTCCAGCACAGATACCCACTCCCCCATAAAGAAGCAACCAAATGGGTGTTGGTGCGTTGGACATTACAGAACCGCTCTCATACAGAAGCCAGAGAGCCACCAGTGGACCAATCGCATTGCTAGTAAAAGAAAAAAGAAAACAGTTTATATAACTACTCTGAATAATCAGCACATACATAAATTTCTCAGGAGAAACCACCCTCGCCTACCTGACATCGTTCCCTCCATGAGCAAAAGAGCCAAAGCATGCTGTGAGTATCTGCAGGAACTGGAAAAGCAAAGCGACAGCTGGTTGGTCGACTTCAAGCTCATCCTCATCCGGTGCAAGGTCCCTGTCAGCTTCCTGAGTCAGGCTCTCTTCTTGGACTACACTCCCATTGGTCAATGCTGAGCTGTAGCTGCTTTGACTGTCCACCCTCGATCTTCTCTGCAGCCCACCTTCCAGGTCCTTGTATTTAGGATCTCCTTGAATGCCATAAATAGCCATGGTGTAGGAAGTGTAGCTGTTGTTCCTCCTGATGGGTCGCTCCTCTGTATCACTGTCACCTATGCAGTCACCGACCTTAGCCATGTGAAGCTTGTGTAGTAGGTCTTTGTAAAGACCAGAATCTTTGTGGATCGTGTGGGATCGTCCACTGTGAGGATCAGTGATCATCATGGGGCCAATGGTGCCATTCAGACCTATGAAAATAAATTGTAATTCAGTTGGTGAACTTGGTCAGTCATTCCTTACAGTCATATGACTGCTGAGGTCAAATATTTTGAAATTTATATAGTCCGATAAAGTATAAATTATATAATTCATTTCAAGCCATTCCTTTCTCACCATTGATGATGTCCAGGTCTTTGGTTTCAGTGTCATTGTTGTCCAGGTCCGCTTCCTCTGAGCCTCCAAGTTTAAAAGCCACCATGTGACTGTCTGCTGGAGGAGTCTGAGGCTGAAGGTCATGAGGTGTTGAGGGTTGCTCTGCTGGAGCAGGTTTGCTGGAGTTCTTCTCCATTAGTGGAGTTTCACAGGGAACATCAGCGGTTTCTCCTGAAGTACATTAGTATTCAGCTAAGATTAAGTATGTCACATTTTACTCATACAAGCTTGTTTACTTAAATTTACAAAACGTCCTATCCACCACAGAAAATAATATAAAAACCCTCTATTTTTAATCATGAGCATAAAATTTGTTTTCATTCAAAATGCAGCTGTGAGTGGAGGTCTGAAAGTGGAAGATTTACTCACGCTTGATTTTCTTCTTGAGGTATGGACAGACAACGAACCAAACGACCAAAGCTGTGATGAAGGCACAGCCCAGCACAATGCACAGTGTACCCCACCATGGCACTTTGTCAAAACCCAGCACTGCGCACATGAGACAGGGACATGAGAGAGAACTCTGTCTCAGATAAGGACAAACAGAAACTTAACTGCTTCTTCCATTTATTCACAAATGATGCTGCTCCTTTCAAAACAGTGAGATAAGAAACTGTTAGTACTAATACATTCCTACACACTTAAGCCTACTTTTAAAAACACTTCGTCACATCTTATAGGTATTTGACATATTGACCCTTTTTCAAAAGTAACCATTACTCTTTCTGTTTCACAAGCTGTGGTCAAAATGTCTCAGTGACCTGCTCCAATGTTACAGACACAGTGGTGTATGGTAGTTACAACAGGCCCCAGTGCATGCCATTATGGGGCTTTGCATTAAGGGCCCTAGTACATGCTAGTTACTTGTTATGCACCTAAACTAGATACCATATAATCTTATCATCTCGTCACATGATCAAATAGAGACTTGACCCTGGATGCCAATATACATATTACCCTAAAATCATCATTGCATATCTGTAAATGACAGAAATACCTAAGAAAATAAGGAATATATTATATATATTGACATATTTTGTTATATTGCTACTGACTGTTTTACAAAACAAGAAAAAAAAACAGGATTGAGATGGGTTTGCCTTTCAAAGGCATATAAGTAAGTAATAATAGTAATGATAATATAAGTAATGGCAACGTTTTTAATTTAATGTGATGAGTTTTTCTTTGAACACAGGCATATTTTTAAGGTGGCAATCTGACTTACTCACAAGGGGCTGTTTTCCTGCCCAACATATTGTTGGAGGGCCCACTCTCTCTTGGCCCCCTCACCCCATGTGCCCTAGTACAACTGCTCCGCCTGCACTGTCTATATTATGCTCCTGTGCAGACAAGAGTATCAGCAGGAGTGCACACTCCTCCAGATAGTGATCAAAAGTCTGGCAGCCCATTGATAATGCACTCAGTGTTCTCTGGTATTTCACGTCTTTTAACGCTAACACAGTTGTTGCCGTGACTGCTAGAATTAGACAGCTCAATGCAGGTTAGTATGACAATATTGAATTTTCCCTCACAGATGCAGCTTACCTGTTTGCTCATGTAGACAACAGCAGGTTAACAACAAATAAAAAGCCACACACTAAAGGCAGTGGCTTTCATTATCAACATGGATGTGAAGCCAAACATTGTTGACTTGACACAAAATGAAGGGGTTTCTGTATCTCAGTGTCAGAAAATAAAGTGTTGTCTGGAACATGTGTGCAGTATCAGTGTGAGATTGCATAGCAGGAGTTATGGTGTGTTATATCTCTTGACCCACACACACCGGCCTGCAGCCTTCAGTGAAGGGCCCAGGCCAGTTGACTTCTCGATAAGTTCAATCCTGCAAATGAAACAAAAAGGAGTGGAAATTGTCCATTTAATAGGTGTATCTTCTCAAATCCCCATTAAACTGGCTTTACTTTATTTTTGTTTAGTGCGATGACTTTAATTTTGTGCAGATGAGTCCCAATTAGTGTCTGACCATTGTATCACTGGTATTATCTTGAAGGGAACAGTTCATCAGACAGATATGCCATGGTTGATTCATTTTTGGCTGATGAAATAATGTCCAAAATTACCAAAACATAAGCAATCTAAAACTCTTTAACATTAATGTTTCTTCATTTTTTGTCACCTACTTTGTCCTAAGACGATTGTCATCAACTCTCTTCTGTGTCTCCAATGACATTTAGTCAGACCTCATCTTGCGCCAGGGCTTTCAAGAGCTGCTGTGTGAATCAAAAGAAGCGTAGGCGTGGTGTGTGGATGTGGTACTCACGTGGTGCTCCTGTAAACATGATGGAGAACAGGTTGATGCCCATGGTTATGGCGTAGAAGATGGGAAGAGCTCTGAGGCCATTGGGTACAGGGTCAGCCTGTGGAAATCACAGTGTGACAGGGTTGTTAGCAATTCACACAAAGAGACATTCCCCTCTAAACCTCTCAGATGGTTTCATTTAATCAACTGTTTTAAGCACAAAGAGGTCAAATTATCCAATATCTAAAGTGAAAAAAAGACAGGGTGTAGCAGAACTTAATTGTCTCTTCTTTCTTGCACCGTTAATCATCTTATGACCCCTTGGATTTATCTTGTGACCCTTTGGATGGGGCCCGACCATTAGGTTGGTAACCGCTGGACTAAACTACCTAGAAGTTTGCGCTGCTTCAGCACTGATGCATCAGTATTTAAAATCGAATGATGTCATACTTAATAATTCTTAATACATTTCTTTAGAACGAGCACTTTTACTTTTTAATACTATTATTATATTTTTTTGATAATAGTAACAATGGTCTTTTACGTAAGCATCATTTTGAATGCTGCACTTTTACTTGTATTGGAGTATTTCTAAATCATGATATTTGTACGTTAACTTAAGTAAAGGATCTTAGCATTTCCTCCACCACTGATAGCTTCAAATTGCACTTATTTATCATCATGGCTAGTGCTTCCCCCCTGTGGATGCTCCTCAAACTACTAAGTTGGTTACCAAGGACAAGGCCTCTACCTGTTCTCTGGACCCATGCTCACAGCCTTGCTCAAGGCATGTTTACTAACCATCTGTCTTATTGTGATGGACATGATCAACTCCTCCCTGGAGTCTGGCACGGCACCCTCCCCTATCCTTAAAGGTCAGGTCTGGACCCAGATGTCCTCAATAACTACCACGTGATCACCAACCTTCCTTTCCTCAGCAAAATCCTCGAAAGAGCAGTTGCTGCCTAGCGCCATCTGCACATGTCCAGTCATGCGCTCTATGGACCCCTTCAATCTGGCCTCAGAACTCACCAGAGCACGGAGACCACCCTCATCAAAATCAACAATGACCTCCTCGCTGTTGAGTCTGGCCACATTCACATTCTCATCCTCCTAGACCTCTCCATAGCCTACGACACAGTCTACCACACCATCCTCCTCAGCTGCCTATCTGACTAAATCAGCATCACTGGCACTGCTCTCTCCTGGTTCCATTCATATCTCTCCAACAGAAAACAGTCAACCAAGGCGTGCCTCAAGGCTCTGTGCTTGGACCCCTCCTTTTCACCATTTACATGCTCCCCGCAATCAGATTATCTTCCACCACAGTCTATGCCTTCACTGCTATGTTGATGACACACAACTATATGTCAGCACCAAACAACCACTCATCTACCCCCAGACTTTTGTAAGCTGCCTGTATGAAATAAAATTATGGATGTCATCAAACCTACCAATACCTAACAGCAACAAAACAGAGCTCACGGTTGTGGGCCTCAAGGCACTGCTCCGCAAGGTTTGATATCTCCTCCTCACTGTGGATGGCTGTTGTATCCACCCTTCCCCAGAAGTCCACAATCTGGGTGTCATTCTGGACTCCACCCTCTCGTTCTAGTCTCACATGAAAACCATTAAAAATTTGGCTTTCTTCCACCTGGAAAATATTTCCAGACTCCGGTTATCACTCTCCAACTCCATGGCAAAGACCCTCCTTCATGTCTTAATCACCTCCCATCTGGACTTCTGCAATGGAGTCCTGTCCAGGGTACCCAACAAGGCCCTGGACAGGCTCCAGTATGAGCAGAACTCAGCTGCCTTATCCGTACTGGCAGCACATCACGCCCACCCTCATCCAACTTTACTGGCTTCTGGTCAAATCCAGCCTCCACTACAAACTCCACCTAACCTACATGGTCTTGCCCCTCAGTACCTGTCTGACCTTCTCCAGCCCTATACCCCATCCCGCAACCTACTGTGCTCAGACACAGGTCTCCTCTCTACCCCTCACACCAGCCTGCAAACTTTCAGTATGGACATTTACAAAAGACTGCTGAAAACCCATTTGTTTACCAAGGCTAAAGGCCTCTAACTCACTCATCTCCAACCATCATTGCTATTATTATATATGTACCTGTTTTGATTATTTTTATTTTCATTCTGCCTATTTATCAATTTATTTATTTCTGTTTTCTTACTCTGTAAAGCAGCCTTGGGTACCTTGAAATCCAAGTTATTAGCATTATTATTATGAGTAGTAGAAGTAGTAGAGCTGTAGTAGTAGTACTGTAGTAGTAGTATTAAGGCTTACCTTGTTCAGAATGAATTTGCGCACAAAATAGAAGAGAATTCCTGACATGATGCCTGACAGCACAGGTGACAGGAACCAGGATGCCACTTTGGATAGCAAAAGACATTTGAATGTACATTGATTAATGAGCTTTGAGATACATTTTGTAATATTGGCTGAAACTCTCACTTACCCTGACAGTAGTACATAAGGCAGATAGTCTGTATAAAAAACCATGTTCCTCTGGCTCCTCCTAGTGCTCCTAATGGCTTTTGTAAGAATCCACCGTGTTTGAACCATAGACTGTATATAAGATGGATGACATGATAGCTTCTTAAAAGTGAAACCATGACATCTCAATGGCCCCCTTGTGGCTGGATCCAGTATAGGCGTCCCCTCCATGTTAGCGGATGGTACATAAACCAAACTGAAAACTCAAAGTACACGTCAACTAAATTTCTCCCAGAGATGATTTCAGTCATTTCAGGTAGTTCTTAAAACGCTGATGTATGTTCAAGTGCTCGTTTTCTGCTGATCATCTTTTTTGTTAGTTAATTGAAGCTATAAAAAGAGGGTTTGACATCATGATTGACAGCTGTGGATGCCAATTGCTGTGCTTTTAATCAACAGCGCTGCTCGTGATTGGTCAGACAGGTGTATGAGTGTGCAGATTCTGGCTCCACCACAAGATGGCAGTGACTATATCAGGGATATTTTGGCTTTATTTTTGTACAATGGGAAGAAGCAGGGACACATCGTCCATCATTATATACAGTCTATGGTCCAGTCAGAGCTGAGGAGTCTTAAACGCAGCTGTCAATCATGTCAGTCATATGAGTCAAGATTCTGTTACTGTATTACCTACTTTTAACCTCAAGTGTCTCCAGAAACATATTTTAGTGTACTGTTTAGCTGTAAAATGAGAGAATTTGCTCTGACCAGTGGTCGATGCTTGGTTTTTGGCTCGACTGTTATCTTATTAACAGTCTGTAGCTTATTTTACAGCTAAACAGTACACTAAAATATGTTTCCTTAGACATTTGAGATGGAAAAAAAAAAGTCATACAGTAACATGATCTTGATTCATATTTGATCCATTCTACCTAATTTGGCAGTCTGAACGCAGTTCATGAGTTGCGACTGACATGATTGATAATCATGTTAGAGACTCCTAAGCTCTAATTGGTTGTTATTGTTTAGGCGTTGTTGCACATGCCATTAAGGCCCAGACCAACCAAACTGACTGAGACGAAAGCCCCCTCCTGTGCCGCTTCACATTGCCACGTCTCGGCCAAAAAGCTGCACATGAAGGCACTGTAAAGACCTCAACCAGCGGCCAACCAGCATGTACATTCTAGACCTACGTGAGAGAAGATAATCTCCCACACCAGCAGACGGCGGTCGTCTGTCACTGGCATTCAAAAAGGGAAACCGGAAGACTGACAGGATGGATTCAAGATGCTAGTTAGCCAGTTATCACAGAAACAACACAAATTTATAACAAACAATATGTGCCATGCGCCAGTGAACAATAACGCAAACCATGACAAACCTTTTCTGCTAAAGAGCTCAATGGCTACAGAAAGACAATCTTACCTTACATAACAAGTTTGTTTTGATCTCATTTGGCTTGACTTTAGCTCTTTGTTTACTTTCCTCACTTCCATTTCTCCTCTCGTGCACTGAGCTAAACTGTCAATCAGAGTGATTCCATTCACTGATGGGCCCCGCTGTGTCGACACTGATTAAACATGCTGAGCTAGTGGGAAAAAACACGACTATCACTGGCAAGGGCCAATGGTGCGGGACACACCGCAGTAAGGGCCACATACACTCACCAACAGCCCAATATTGACTAAGAGCTGACCGTCAGCTTGATGTATGAGGGTCTTTAGAGCACTTGGAGGTGGAGGAGGAAGATGATTTTTATCACAAATTGTCTGTCTCCAGTACTACTGTCAGGATGTTGTGACAATTGATCAAATATGACAAAAACTTATTTTTTTATTAAAGTTACCAACAACATCTTTAACAGACACTACAACACATAATCACCTATGCGCAGTAGCTCCATCCATCTGACCCCCTGGTGACCTCTGGCAACCATGGAGAAGCCAATTGTGGCTCCAACAATACAGTGGGTTCCAGAAATGGGGAGCTTCAGGAATGATGCAACCAGCTGCCACACAGCAGAGCCTGTGGGACAAAAACATCAGCAAGGCCTGTTCTTACAATCTGAAACTTCACTTGTCAGATATCTTGTTTACTTAATTTTCACCAAACCGTTCCAGCAAGTTAAAAAGGAATTGCTATGTACATACTGCCTATGTATGTATGTGAGCGCTTACCACACATCGCACTTATCGATCCTGCCATCAGGATGTGTTCGGAGCCGTTGTACATCTGAACGTCAATGATCCCCTTTCGGATGGTTTCGCTGACTTTGGCCCCCAGCAGCACTGAGCCCACTGTCTCAAAGACAGTAGCCAGGATGCAGGCCTGACGCAAGGTGACCACTCCAGAGCCAACTGCAGTACCGAAGGAGTTGGCTACATCATTTGCCCCCACAGAGAAAGCTAGGATGAAAGCGATGATGAAGCCTAATACCAAGAGCCACAAGTAGCCTGACATGGTAGTCTGAGCCAGAGCCACAGTGGTGGCCGCAGCAAGGGTTGCTAGTGTAGTTGTATCCATCACTACTTGCAATTCAGTTTAATTTAAATAATCAGAGTCTTAAAAAAGCCAATTAATTGTGGTGTAGCAGTGACTTATGAGGTAATCTGTGTTAATTAATTAATTTCTACCACAAAATGGATTAAAGAACCTCTTAGTTCAGTTCTAAAAGCGCTAATGGGAAGAAATCAAAATATATTGCTAGCTCGGTATGTAGGGTTTATAAGTAGGCTTCATCATAAAATGACAGGGTATAGAGACGGGAGAGACATCCATTGTGACAGTGAGCCTCTGATGATACACACTGCAAAAAAACATAAATACACAAGTCAGATGTTAGTACACATTATTAACTAGTTCAAAACTAAAGTTGAGTTACATATTAACAGGCCTCAAACTAGCTGACGAGATCATTGTGCTCTGCGTGCATAATTTAATATGCTGTGGCAGAGGGAAGTGCTTGTGATAAAGTGTTTTATATCAGTAGTAAGTCATTACTGGGGTGAGCCACATTAAAGTTTGGCATCAAATTACTAGTGCATAACATTACTGTAGAGTTATCTGTCTGAACAGGAAGCTGTGGAGAGATGAGTGAATCATAACATGACAACAAAATTATTTTCATGACAAAAATAGGAAGAAGACTCTGAATACCTTCATAAATTATACAATGGACAGGTTTTACGAACATCAATCCCTATCATATAAAGAATACTATCATATTTTAAAGGCTTTATTGTGTAAATTTGCTTCTCAGTGTTTTTTATTATGATCATCATTTCCACAGGAACTCATGTTGGACATAGGCTGTAGATCAGTGACATACCACTACTAACTTCTCAGCACTTTTACACGTGTTTAATCTTAAGAGTGCTTTAATGGGACTTTCTAAGATTTTGGATCAGCAATGGCTAATATTGTAATGACAAAAAAATCCATGTGTGTAATAAAATCTACCATTGTAATTATGTGGCTTTTCCACTTGTCTAAATGTGTCCGTGCAGCAACGTTCAACAGGTTCACAATGTGTGTCGCTTTGTAGTACCCTCTAAAATTCCACAGCGGAGTAAAATCACAACAAAATCCACTTAAGACTTCAAAAAGCTGAGAATAATTGGCCTTTTCAGTCACTGTTAACTAACTCACCATCAGTATAGAAAATAGAGGTATGTTAATCTCCTTAGCTGCTCTTGCATAATTGAAACGGAGCGACAACACAGAGAAGAAAAATGAGAAAGAGGAGGAAAGTAGAGTCAAATACTTACATGTGAGACCAAAGTGAAAGTTTTGTTCGGGTCCTGTGCACGTTGTGTGTCCTGCTGTGAGGTGAGAAGCGGCCTTAGAGAGCTTTCTGTAAACACAAGAGGATGTTATGTGCGTCTGTCAGAGCAGGGGAGTCTGTAATGTTTGGAGGCTCCTGTTGGAGGTTGGTTTATATATTGAGCTGGGTGAGTACACGCCTTTCCAGTCCGGTCATGAGACCACTGCTGCCTAAAGCTAATGTTTAGCTTGTTTGTTGGCAGGGAGGAATAATTACAGTTGTCTTTGATTATGTTGCTTTGCTGCATATGAACCTGAAATCCCCCAAAATATGTGTTTCCTCACCACTATGGAGACATACAAATGTCCATTGTTTTGCCTAAATATATCTTCTTGTTCTTAATGAAACATATTTCAGGGTACAGTGTGTTTATGGTAATCAGGGTTTATTATTGTAATTTTATATTTCCATAATATCCCTGGTAACTATGTATAGTTTGACTTATGTCGTGTAAATACAAATAAGGAAGGCACTGTGCAGGTGCAGCTTAAACTGAGGAGCAAAATCTATCAGTAACGACCTGAGTCTGATGTGTAATAGTGAACACAGGTAAAGATCTTTTTATTTAAATAACATGTCCTGCACTCTGGTGCCTCCTACTGGCCAAACCTAATACTATAGACAGGCATAGACAAAATTAAAGACTTATGTGGAAAAATGATGCAGAAAATGTAAAAATAGGTGCATAGATATTCAAGAAAGTAATAGTCTGACACTCAAAATTTGCTGGGGGAGGTTTCCTACACCTACCATTTCAAATGTGTCCCCCCTAATGTAACAAAACCTAGGCCCTTGGAAGTGTGTAATGTGCACTGCAGCCTGGGAGTATAATTGTGCCTATAGACATGTTTAAAGGGTCTATAAGGCATTTTTATTTTTGTCCATCTTCCTCTGGATGTAAGGCTATGCTGACAAATTCCCACCAAAGCACAATGTACTCACTTAATTTATGTTTAGGCTGCGGAGAACCACATATTGTGTATAGCTCACTAAGCAAGTGTAACTAAGCAGAACATAATCTCAAACTATGTTACTGATCAACCTGTTATTCACCAGTCACTTCACTGAGAAGCCCCACAAGACTGTCAGGCCACCGTCACTGTCAGCAGAATTGGCTCTTTTTTGAACCGCTACACTGCCTCCGAATCTGCTGATGAGTTCCTGTTCATTACTCATTTATTTAGGGCCTGTTAGATTATGTAGTTTGGCTTTGTGACATCTGACGAGTCAACCCGCACATGCAACTGCTAAATGTGTGGAATATTTTGACCTCTCCAAAGCATGTGACAAGTGCAAATGGAAGTGACTCACAACTCTGCTGAAAAGAAATATGAAGGTGGCAGAAGCACTCAGGACACTTTTAACCTTTTACAGAGTTTGCATTTTGTCAAGTGCCAAATAGTGTTACAGATATTCAGACAATAATGTCAGTTTTTACTCTATTTATTAGTTTTTCAACATATACATATATAATATTCCTAGACTGCCAGCTATAGGCTAAGTGACCCTAACAATACATAGCAAAATAAAAAAGAAAAGAAAAGTGAGAAACACACTCACACGCAGTAGGGGAAATAAACTGTATTGATATGTACTGTATGTGCCATGCCCACACAACATAATTGTGCATACCCATATATACATACCCATGTAATCATACCAGTATGATACAAAACAACTCACACTGTGTGTCATATATACACACTTGTAGCTAGCGCATGGCCTAATGCATATTGTTAGCCTCATACCATATTTACCTAAGTCATATTTTAAGGTTTTTCAGAAAAGAAGAAAAAACATATCAGCAGTGTTAGGAGAGCAGAGTTAGGGAGATATCACAATTTGGCCACAATTTAGTCATACTGTGGCCAAATTGTGAGATATCACAATTTGGCCACAGTATGACTAAGCAATTATGCTATGAGGCTAACGATCTACTCACCTTTATACACACACCCAGACAGTCAAAACAAATCTGAAAGGAAAAGATTACAGCAGCTGTAAACAACTAAGAGCATGGGCGGATTATGAGACAATGGGCTCCTGGGCACAGATATGCAAAGGGCCCCACCACCTCTCCTACACAGGAGCAAGACACAGAGTTTATGGTGGCTTTGCTTCTCTTCCAGTTCCATTTGCATCTCTTTGAGGTCATTTTGCGTCTCCTCCTGGGAGGTACATTTTAATTTAAGTGACATTTTGCAAGTAAAGTCCAGGGCGCACTCTGACACTGCGGGCCCTTGGGCCTGTGCCTGGTAGGCCCATTTGGCAATCCATCCATGGCTGAGCACATCCTGGATAAATTTCTATTGTCCACCCACCACTTGAGTCATGGTACAGTTTTTTTGTGTATCAATCTGGCAGCTTCTTTGGTTGCTTTGAATAAGCTTTAAATTATGTCCATGTGTTATGATACATCGAACTCTACATGATTCTTAAATAAAGCCAGAGACCAGATATTAAAACATGAATCAAGGCCTTCTTCAACTCTGAGGTATCAGATATAGGACATTTGATTAAGAACTTTAATATTGATATCCTTCTACTGTTTTTGCCTGCTTCTCTTATATACATACCCACTGTTGCCATGTTAACAATGCAATGCAGAGGTTTTACAGCAGATTATTTCAGCTGCTTTTATGTTTTTTTTTTAGAGTTTTGGAAAGTTGGTTTGGAGAGAGTTAGGAGTTTTTCCACTGAGCACCCTTACCCTGAAAGAGGCCATTTGGTGTGATGACATATCATTTAACTAACACTAAGCTATGTTGTAATGTTTGTAAGGGTTTGTTGTTTATTAAGACATCCTAGTTGGGGTTACATTACTGCATTAACAGCAGGAATAAAGCTGTTTTAACAGGCATGTTTCATATCATACCCACTTTCCACTGTAGGTTGAATAAAACTGCCAGTTTGGGGATTGTGAACACCCAGTGGACTGAAACCAAACAATCCTTGTTCAAACAATTATCCTAGATTATCTCTGATCATCTAAACACGAAGAGGTTGAACAAGAACCGTTAAAATGAATCATACACTCCTCCACAACAGAAACACCGTCATTCCACGCAATCATGTTCTCATGAGATTAGAGCAGCAATTTAAATTATTTACAAAAT
>JAPZEB010000022.1:34650484-34675366 GCA_029783705.1 Chaetodon striatus | reverse complement strand
AACTTTTGACAGACCAGACAAAGTAAAAGAACTTTCCCAGAGGGCTTGGCCAATCTTTTGTACTCTGCTGCATCCTTAATTACTACTGCCACAGTCAAATTGAGTTAAATGTTGTTTTCTGTCGTGTTTGAGGTATTCAGTATTATAATTATCTTTTACTGTTGCCTCAAACAACAATGTGCATTTGTTTTGCAGCAGCTTGAGAAGATTTTTCTTCTAACATTCTCATGGCCAGTTGTGTTATATCATTTGAACTCCCACTTTCTACTGACAACAGTCCTTGAAACTGCATCAAACTTGCATAAATCTGTGGTTAGTGTATCAAATACAGAGCATATTTTCAAACAGACAAGGATATATAAATTACATGTATTAAAATTAATATTAAGAACCTTCAAACTTAAAATGGGGCCAAAATTATTACTAATATAGATTCAGTCCTTGCAGACTTATACCATACATTATTTTGTTAGCAGTGGCAGACACAGCAATCTGAAATTTTGGATGAGAAAATCAAATCCATGTTTGTATGGTCAAATAAAATGTGAAGGGGATTATGAGTTTATGAATAAGGAGGAGTGATGTGTAGTTATAAAAGCCTGTTATAGAGTCGCCTCCTAGTGGTAAACACAGCAAAGTACTCTGGCTCCTTACTCAACAACAAGCAGACCTGCAGAGCAGTGTTTTTAGTTGTCTTTGGTGTTCATCCATGCAACTTGAAACCATTTGTCATTGACAATGTCAGTAGCCTAAGGTTTACCTGAGCGCCTCAAGATGGCAGCAATGCCCCTGTTCAGGTTACGCTGGAAAATGAATTTACTCTATATAGGAATACCAGTTTCAGTACTTATAAAGGAAGAGTTATAACCACAAGTTTGGTCATTATTTGCTCCTGTGTGTGTGGACTCGCTGCAAGTTTAGATGTAAACATTATGTTACTGCACGGTAGATTTTAAGAGTTTTTGTGCAGATGACTTCACTCAATCCACCCAATGTCATTAGCTTTTAGAATTTTAATGATTTATCTTAACTGTTTTCGTATAAAAACACATTCAGTTCACATTTGCACTCATTCTCCTTGTTGATTTACAACTTGTTTCCCAAGCGGTTTAACTTGTCAAGCATTTAGGTTATTTCCCACTTCTTTAAAATTGACCAGCTCTGCAATTTCAAAGACAGGAGCTTTGGAATTTTTTTTTTTTTATGTGGCTTATCACGTTTAAAGTAAGACAAGATAGGACATGCAAATAAGTAACTGAAGAGCTCGGCTGGTTCTCATGCTCAGGCCTATATTAGCCCAACCCTTCCTTCCCCTCTTCCCTCCCTCCTATTGCTTGCCAAACAGGATCTGTAGGATCTTACAGAGTCATTTTCTCAGGAGACAGGAATGTCAGAACACAAGCCATGGTGCCTGCTGGGACATGCACCCTACATTCCCTCAAACTTACAGGAAAAAGTCCCAAACGTGTTGCTCATGCATCCATTTAATTTCCACTTGGTGTGTGGTAACAGCCTTCAGTGTAAATGGCATGTATGCACCGGACGTGTTGTAGACGCACACTGACTCACTACTGAAATTAGGTTGTCTGGTGAACCCTGCCCAGTTCGTACAAGGTGTCTGTCAGTTAACAGCCTGCAATTTTAAAATGAGTTTTATTCTTTCTAATCCTCAGTTTCTCTTTCTTTAAAGATACATATATTTTTTTTTAAAAACTGAGTTTTCATTTATAATACAATGTCTGTTTTGGGGTTTTTTTTGGACCGATTTGTCAGATGACACTACACAAAAATACTTTACAAATGAGAAACACACAAAACTGTTAAAAGATTTTTCATATTTTTATTGTTTCAAAGTCTTTTTAAAAATCTCTTTTGTGTACAGCTGATAAGCATACTATTATACAGCAGATAGGCCAGTCATTTAGACTATAAGGAACCCATATGTTATCAGAACATAAATATAATACAGTACAATGAAATTGTGGCATTCGGGCATTAAAAGAATGACACAAAATCAAAGAAATGTTAAGGATTACTTGGCTGATTTTTTTCAATCATCCCACATCACCATCTACAGTATCTCAGGTATTCAGATGCTATCGACAAGCAGAGGATAGAAATGTAACAAAACACGGACATCCCAATTATTGCTACATTCATCTGCATCAGCGTGTCTTAAATCTGGACACATGGAGGCCCAAAGTGACAGCACTCCTGCATCTGTTAGCTCGCCCTCTTAACACTAGCGCTGGCATTTCCATTGCTTGCCAAGCAGAGCTGCACGCAGTGAAATGTTAAAAGTCACAGTCTCTTCCCATATCAGAGGTCGTTTCTGCTTTAAATGACAGACCAGCGGCTTGAAGTGGGCGATGAGCTGCTGGTGGACTCTTTGTGGGACAGACTGTAGGTGGGGGAGTGAGTGACACTTGGACTGCTGGGAGGCGTGGAAGAACAGGAGGAAGACTTGGATTTAATCTGGAGCCACTTGTCTCCCAAAGCCTTGGCAAAGTGGTCGTCCACAGACACGCTGATGGAGAGCTGCTGAGAGTGAGCTTTCTGGTAGTTCACCCCGAGGCTCCTCTGAAAATGCTCCTCAACAACGTGGTCATAGTTGGATTTGGAAACCACTGGAAAGGAAATGACGAATAGCAAGTGTCAAATACACCCCTCGGTGAGTCAGGAAAAGTGAGTGGATATCTACATTATGACTTGTGTGTGACGATAAGGGAGTGACCGTCTGGTGGATGAGGTCATCCACAAGGTTGTGAGACTGACCTGATGAGGGGCTCCTGTGGACCTCAGATCTGCAGGAGGGGTTTCTTGATGAAGAGACGCAAGTGATCACAGAGGGGCGCATCTGAAAAAAAAAAGGATGGGTCACAAATTAGAACACAGCAACCTTTCTTTTCGTTTTCTCTTCAACCCTACAAATTTTGAACTATCACCTAAACCTGGCTGTGCACTTCGTCTCATTACAAAAATCATTTGAAAACTGATTAAACAGGTTGGGTTTGGCCATGAAAGTCAGATCACTCCCAGTGCGGTGGCATATGCAGGTCAAAGAAAGAGCAGTCTGTTTGGTCTTGTTGATGGAATTCCTCCCTCCATTGCTCACATTTTCTTCCCGAATCCGGCTGGATTGCATAGCACGGACAAGCTTAGGCCTGTAAACACTCTTGGAAGAAGAATGCCTGTGCTGTTGGATTGACTAGCTACAGATGGGAGATGTACCACTCCTGTGGGTAGCCTAGAGCTACACTGAGACTACAAAGAAACATATAGTACTGCCACTTTTCATGAGTTATGACGGCCCAAACAACCATGACCTTGAGAAAATGCCACTAAACATGCTAATTACCTGGATTTGAGTGGTAGCAGAGCTCTTTGTCTTTGTCTCTGTGCTTTCAGGGTCTTTTCTGGGTTTCTTGATGAGGGCAAGTGGTTCATCCATGACTGGCGCGTAGTACACATGGGTGGGCAGGGGACTGGTGGGGCTGGGTGTCGGACTCCAGGTGGATGTGGGGCTCTGTGGCCTGTTGAACACTGCCGGTGCTGGTGCTTGTCTCTGGGCAGCTTTACCACCGCTTCTGCTCAGTGCCCGCTCTCGCCTGAAACATTTATCCATCAGAAAATGTCACGTGTCTGACAGAATTTGTATTTAATACATTTCAATTTTAATGTTGAATTGCTATTGTAAACATGAATACGCTTGGTCCACCAACCTTTCCTCCAATGTCAGGCCTCTCTCGTGGCTGTGCTTGCGTTTGACTGGGTGCACCGTTGGGGCTCGAGCTCGGTCGTTTGCAAAATGTCTGTATCTGTCTTCGCTCCTGAGGTGGGGCTGACCTGAAAAACAGAATAAAATGTAGAATTTGAATAAGGTGCTTTATAAAGGTGTTTGACTGTGGGTTTTTTTTTCGTGGAACAATAATCTGAAAAAACAGAGGACCATTTACCGGCACTGATGATTTTACTACAGTGACAATAGTGTGTGGCACTCAGCGATGAGTAATTGCTTGTTTTGATCCATGACATTGACCTGCCTGACTACTATTCGTGGGAAAGCTTTTTTTTTTGGCCACCGTTAATTGTAAACTCCGTTAAGTTGTAGAACTCGATCTACCTGATCAGCGAGGGTTACAACACTACACAGCTGATTCAGTACTAACGGTAAATGTTGTTTTTCTGCATAATGTTGGCATTCAGCCCTCTCACACAGCCAAAAGGGCACAATCAACAGGTTTTGTTAGAACTGAGTGCCACACATCTAACAGCTTTTACTCTTTGACGACCCTGATTTGGGCGGCACCCATTTGTGAAAAGGCCATCACTGTGAACGCTCACGTACACAGACTGGATTATTGCTGTGACACAAGTTGAAACACATCAACAAAAAGCTGGTGATGTCACTGGTGTGTTGAATAAGAGAAATGCGCTGTATAATCAGATTGCAAGTTAAAACCACAGAATGATTTTCTGTGTTTTCATGAAGGCAGGACCATCATCTTTTAAATTTCAATCTAAGCAACAGGAATAATAGTTTTAAATCCATTTGCTCATATCAGTAAGCTGACATGTTCAAAACTGTCATGCATACAGTCAAAACACAAAGAACTGTTTGAGAATCTAATGGCAGCATAATTAGACTGTGGCCCACTGTTTAACTGTATGCTTAGTTAACATGTGAACATCCATATTGATGCAGCGACGGGAGTCCTTCAAAGCTCCTTCAACTGTATTCAAATCAACCATTCACTGGTTTGAAAGACGCTGCAATAACATCTATTGAAATGAAACAATGAGGTGGATATGTGTTTTGATTTGAAAGACAATGAAAGTTGTCCACTGTGTCTTCACACCCCAAGTGCTCGCTCCAATCCACAACTCCTACTGGCTGAACACCTGTGAGCTACTCCTTCACACAGTGTGCCATTGTGGAGGAGGGGGGCGGGCAGGTATAACCACACCTATGCTGATTTTCTAATGCCTCGGGCATGGATATTTCTTCCTTGTTAGCAGAGGGAAAATGCTGCCTGACCTTCTGTTTTGCTGTGTTTACACAGATTGTATGGATTTCCATTGGGAACACAGTGTAGTTGTGAGTGACAATACAACATACAGAATCTTAGTTCAGTCTTGAGAACCTTGAAAGCCAATAGGTAATAAAAGGGCTTCCTATATTCTGTATTGGATAGATTCCCTGTATGATCCCTACTTATCTTTTCTTTATGACAAAAAAGCGACATTATACCATATGAAAAAATATTATTCACAAAGTATTATTTAAAAGCAGACTGTTGCTGTTGGTGTATAACTTCCATGAGACTGTCACCACATCTGATTCTTCATATTTGATATCTACATAAATTACATGCGAAGATCAAGGGTAAATGTCAATGTAATGGACACAAATGTGATATAAGGTTGACGCATGACACAAGATCTAAACATATAAAGATATTTTAAAAAGTGTTGTATAACTACAGCAGAGACTGATCAAGGTAAAACAAGCATTGACTCTCATCACGAAACACCAGCACTAAAAGAAAAGCAGTAATCAAACTTACCCTCTAAAATGTAGACCTTGAAACCACTGCTCATCCGGGTAATGTACTGGAAATTAGCCACAGCCATGGCTCCTTGTTTTTGCCTGAGTAAAGCCAAACACAGAAGAACACCTTGACTGCCGGAGCTTACAGGACACAATGAGCCTCAGTTATAGATTGTATTGGAAAGGTAATGAGATGCTGGGTCTGAGCTCAGCCAGGTAAAGTATCAGGTGAGTGCAGATAGGTGCAGTGGCTTCCCTGTGACTCATTCCTTGCATTCAGATTGGCTGCTGTAGGGGCCAATCAAATGCCCTCATTCACTCAGCGTTGTTATTGTCCTACAGGCGGAATGAGCTCACAGGTAGGCCAGTCTCAAAGGTAGAGAGTGGAGTTACTAAATGTCATAGGACCATAGAATCCACACTGATTAGAGAAGCACTTGCTTTATCCAACACTTTCTTTTCTACAATAATTCACCTTTTTGGTCACGAATCACGTTTTTTCACACAACTTTTTAGATTTCTCCCCGAGCTATGCAGAAAGTGAAGTGTGCCTTTTGTTTCCCTCCATGGAATCACCACCTGTCCGTCTCCCCTCCCTCCCTCCCTCCCCCCTAATCTGCAATCTCACCAAACTGCATTTTTTCGAGCTCTTAGCCCACCGGAGCTCCAGTCATTCCACTGACCTGCCCATACACGCACGCAGCTGTACTGTGAGCCTGCCTCACCAGTAATCCAAAGGCTTTTGTTGATGGCCAGACAAAGACTCCTAAGTCCTGAAAATGCCGCTGCCATGAGAACAATCTGAGCATACTGAGGAGTTTGGCCTCACGTAGAGAGTCTTTAGAGGCCACTCACTCAGATACTGTGTGACACTGCTGCTGCTGAAAAAATCATTAGGAGTGTAATTAATATGTTTATATATGATATATACAAATATATCAGTCATGAATATGAATATGATTGATAATGCTTGCACATGAGTGCAGTGAGAATCAATAAAAATGATTCTCCGTGGTGCCCTTGTATTAGCTGATATATTATCCTGTTCAATCCATTTAATAGTGATTACTGTCCTAAGAGGTAGATGGCAGCTGTTAAGAATGACTGATTCCAAAATGAGAAAGAGCTGCACATATAAAGGGCTTGCTGTGAATACATGCATGTGATGTGTTATGTTGAGCTCAATTTCAGGCCAACAGTGCCTCCCCAAGTCATACACTGCAATAACAAGCCATACTGCATATGCAATAAAAATAATCAAGGATATCAAGATGCTGTTTATTATAAACCAGTATTGAAAATACTGTAATGCAGTGTTTGCTCACCAACACATTCCATATACTGTAAGCATTTAAAAAATTTAATGAATCTGGGTTTAAAATGTATGGAATTGGCACCACCGTGTTTTTCAAGTTTTGTGGCATTCATTCTTCTGATGTCTGTAGCTGAAACAGCTAAACAATGTGCTTTTCTGATTGTTTTATTTACAAAATTGAAATTGCTCTTCATGCTAAAAAAGAGAGATGATTGTCATAATGATGCAAAAGTATCTCCGTTTGTAGTTTGAATAGCCACAACTTTATTTTATTCAGTTGAAATATTAGTGTTGTTTTTTTAACCTCTGGTCGGTGCATTTTGTTTCAAGACACAGGAAATTGTACTCTACTGTGTAAAAACAAACTGCTAACACAATCCCATACTCTCAAATGAGAAACAGTATTTGCCTCAGTGGATCCTCTTAGTCATAGAAAAGGGCATGTTTACACTGCAACATGTACGTGAGGCAGGGAGTTGCACAAAATGAACATCAGTAATGCTAATAATTCATTAACTGGTGATAAATTCCTTAAGAAAAAGATTAATTATCTATTATCTATCTGATCCATATAAAGTACCAGACATTAACCAGGCATTTTGAAATAAAGAAACACAACCCAATCATAATAATAATAGTAATAACAAAAATAAATAATCTGTAGACAAAACCTCAAAACCGCAGTTGTAACGGTTTAAAATATTTGCCCAGACTTCATATTTATAACCATAAGATCCTGCTGACCTGCTCCGCAGTTTTTCCAATGATGACCTTGTCCCCTTATTCACTTTTGTAATCACTTTTCTCATCTGACCTGTATTCAAAAACAGACATTTTGATATTACATAAACATGTAGCAAATAATGATATCAACTGCAAAATTGTAAATGTTATGATTTAAATTAAATACTTTCACAAAACTTGAACAAAAAAAGTTTTTTGATACGTTTTGAGTGAGGTGTTCCCATATTATGCACAATAGTCACTGCTGAAGCATGTTCAGAGATGAATCATCAAAAATCCAATATAAATGACTGTCTTGCCAAAGCATAGTTAACTTAGCGTGTATTTACTTCAGCAGAAAAGGTCATGAAACGTCTCATTTTAAGCTCCAACATCCTATACATCCTCAAAAAAAAGGGCTTTATTTTCATTATTTTTCATTCATCAGCATAACAGACCATAATACCTAACTCTCTACCAGGCATTTTACAGCTGATTAAATGAAGAAATTCACTCAGCAATGTGTAGCTGCGTCCACTTGTTCAGTCACCACCACGCAGTGCAGTTTCCGCAGTAAACACATTCAGTGATAGACTCTTTCCCCTGAGATGCACCACAGAGCACCACAGGAAGTCATTCCTGCCTGTAGCCATCAACCTGTACAACTCGTCCCTCACAGCGTCAGCCGCTCTGAGTCAATAGACTGCCATTGGACTTCATTCACCTACTGCAGTTATAATTCACAGTTATCTACTGGGTGCAATAATTCTGCAATATTCTGTGCAATTATTCAAGTGTCCAATTTTTTTCACATTTTAAATGTATGCATATATTTATTCAACATGCAGTGCACATAACTGTGCTGTTTACTCCTACTCTGTTCTTGTTTTATTCTAGTGATGTATATATTATAGTTAATTTTTACACTTACAGCCACAGCACAGTGACAATATATATTTTAGATTTAATTTTTAATATTTTCAACATCTAAAGTACTAGTGTTAAACACTGTGGCATAATGCACATGTTCATACTTCTATTTCATACTCTTATTCTGACTTCTTATAATTCTCTATTCTTTACATCGGATTGACTCTAACGAATCACAATTTCCCTACTGTGATTAATAAAGTATTTCTGAAACTGATTCTGATATCTCCATCAGACACTCCAATGGGCAGAATTTGTTTTTCCAGTTCTAGTAAGAACAGATTGACAAGCGCTCTGTTCCAAAGGGATGGCTTCTAGAAATTTGTTTTAAACTAATTCATAAATTTAATTAGATGATTAAAAAAAACAGCGATGGGTGAAAAAAAGGCGGAGTTCAACCGAGGTAAGAACCTGTCAGAGTTGGCTCAGCCTAATCGATGAAGCCAAGGTTCTGCATTTCTACTGCGACAGTCTAGCAACTGCAGTCAAACCAGCTTCTGGTCCCTCAGATGACACTATTTAGCTGAGAGATCTGTCACCTGTGGTATCACTACCATTGATATTGGCCCAGCAATACCTGATATTTCTCAGTTCAACACCTGGAGTGAGCTGCTGGATGCCACAATGCAGGGATTACATGGTGCTGCTAGTGAAGATGGTAAACAGTCTGCTGCCAGCTATAGTAATGCAGAAATGCTCCTCCTCCATGAGGCCCAGCAAGGCAGTTTCTGTGTGCCAACAAGTAGCTGTACACTTACCATAGCCCCTGAGTTTGACAAGATCACAGAGCTGATCAGAGTCGGAGGTTGGCTCAGGCAAACTGAATGAATTTAGGAATCTGCTGTTCACCCAGTTGTTCTCCATCCTAATCATCCAACTACCAAGATCCTCATCCAGGGTAACGACTCTAAACTCTGCCATCCAGTACAGAAAAAGTATTTAGGGAGCTATGTCGCACATTCTGGGTTTTGCGTGCCAGAGAAGCACTACGGCAACATCAGCACCAATGCTTTGAGTGCCAAAGATGGAAGGTGAAACCGGCAGTTCAAAAAATGGCTGATCTACCACCTGCCAGGCTTAGATTCTCAAAGCCACCCTTCCATTCCACAGGAATGGATTGCTTCGTGCTATTCTTCATCAAAATTGGCAGACACAATTAAAAAAGATGATGAATTGTCTTTAAGTGCCTTACTGCAGGTGGTATGAGCCTAGATGTTCTGACAAACGCCAACACTGATTTGTTTCTTTTTGTGCAGAGAAGATTTACTGCCTGCCGAGGAACCCCAGCAGAATTGTAAAAACTTCAAGTAGAAGTTGAGACAAACCTTCGTCAACCTGAGCCAAGACCTGAAAGACCAGCTGGCCAAACAACAGATATCTTTCCACTTTAATCTACCGGCTGCCCTGCACTTTAGCAGTACATGGGGGAGAGAAATCTGTTCCATCAAGTCAGCACTCGACACACAACTTGGCACACAAACAGTCACAGAGGAAGTGCTCAGAACTGTGCACATCGAGGTGGAGGGCATTCTTAATGCAAAACCATTGGGGTATGTGTCCTCCACCGTAGCTGACCCTGATCCAGTGACCCCAAACCTCCTGTTGATGGTGCAGTGGGACAATACACTTCCTCATGTGAGATACCCTGCATCAGAGCAGCTAAGCAAGCGTCACTGGAGATACAGCCAGATCCTTGCTGACCACTTCTGGTCACAGTTTGTGAAGGACTACCTGCCAAATCTACAGCCCTTTTAAAAGTGGCATCGTGCCACTGCGCCCTGCACAGTCTGCCATGTGGTGATGATGATCGAGCCGCAACTTCCAAGAGCTTTCTGGCCTGTAGGACGGGCTGTTAGGGTGTTTACAGGAAAGGACAACATGGCTTGTGCCACTACCAGAGCTCCCTGACACCAGTGAGGTTTGGTCATTAGGCCTTTATGTAGAATAAATATGCATGCTGCATATCTTGGGCGCTGTAAAAAAGGCCCAAAATTTTATGCAGCAGCCCTATGACAGACAATTATGGCAATTATAAGTGATATAAGTGTCTACATGTTTTTTAGTTTACCTGTTGTTAGTTAACTCCTTTCAGGAGATTCATTGTATAATTGATTGTAGGGCAATTTAGAGTGTTTTTTAATTTCGCCACTAGAGGGCGCGCAGCCTCACAGCCTTTACTGCTGCCTAATACATTTAAATATGTTGGTGTGTCTGTTTGATGGCAGTCTGTGTAAATGTTGGCAAGACTTTGTTATTAAGGTTGAATTGAGTAAGATAGTTTATTCAGTTATAAATATGTATAATCTTAATCAGGGTGAACCCACTTATCATTTTCTTATTGTAAAATAAATATTACTTATTGGAAATATATCCCTTAAATTCTGTGCTTTCATTTTCTGTTTACAGGACCACAGGTTTACAAATCAAGTCAAAGTTCCTTATTGTGGATGAGTGTCCGGTGCATAACACTCCCCGGGGGTCTGTGTTTATCACTGACTGTGGGTGTCACCAACAGATGGCGCATCTCTCACTTACTCTGCTGAAAATCTAAAGTAACACACTGTGTAAGTGGCCTGAAAGGCAGACAGTAAGTGTGTCACTGCTGCATTATTGAACACAACAGGATGCAGTATCACATCAACACCCATAAGCACCCCGTGGAGTCAACAGCATGCTCATGTCTGACAGTGAGCGACGCCCCTGTCACCCTGCTCTCATCAGCACCACCATCATATCCCAACACAGAGCTGCGTCAAGTCAGACAAACACAGGCCGAACAGTACCGGAAGTGTGATAATACTCCCTTTAATTAAAGCGATGGCGAGACATTTGAATGATTTCACCCGCCCTTTAAAAACTTCGATTAAGGGATACAGTTTTAATTAATCCATTGATTAGTCTTTTTTTTCATTTTCACAATTATCTCAAAAAGCATTGTTTACAAAACCCAAAGATGACTTGTTCAAAGCACTTTTGTAAACTAATATGCCACAAACCCATAAATTTCAACTTGCAGAGGCAAAAAAAAAGATTTCAGAAGCTGAATCCTGCATATTTTTGGTATCTTAACTTGATATATGACTTAAACAATTAATAAAAACATATGCCAGTTTCTGACTAATGCCATTTTACGGTTCCACTTAATAGTACAGTACAGTACAGTACAGTACATGCCAGGACGTACTTTGAGATCCTTGGGCAGAGGTCTTTTGTCTGCTCCAGAGGCCCAGCTTAAAACTAAAGGGGACAGAGTGCTTGCTGTCAGGACCCCAAGGCTCTGAAACAATCTGCCCGAGGAAATCAGGTCAGCCGAGTCAGTGATCTCTTTTACATCACTTCTTAAAAAACACACTTCCATCGGAGAACCTTTCCTGGTTGATCTTTTCTTTCCTCAGTTTTTATATACCAAAGTGTTTTTAAAAGTTCTTTTAGAAGTTGTTTTCATGTCTTGTCTAATGTATCTTTTGACATGTAAAGCATTTTGTAACTGTTTTAAAAAGCACTTTATAGATTACTGTCTAGATTACTATTGATAAATAAAGATTATTATTATATTGCTTATATTGTGATGTATATATATATATACTTAAAACAGGCATATACGTGTAGATATATGTACATATCTTTATACATACATTCCTGTGCAATTTCCTACTGTTCAATATTTGACCACTTACTGTACAATAATATTTATATATTTTTCCTGTAATACCCAATTAGTATAAGAACTAAACATTGTCAAGTTCAAATGTCCTCAAATAAGATAACCACTATGTCCCAATGTCCTCAAATGAGACTATAATAAAGTCCCATTGTCCTCAAACAAGTACTTCCTAATTAACAAGGCCTTAACTTGTTACTGATGCTAAAATTGGTCAATTTCACTGGCAATATGAAACTACAAACATCATTAATCATAAATAAACAAGTTTCAACCATGAAATGTGATCAGGTTTTAGACCTTATCCACTTTCGTGTTGGGATCAGCAGCAGACTGACTTGGCAGAGATGGCTGCCATCTTGTTTTTACATGGATTAGTGTATTGTGCTCTTACTACTACTAGATGGCCCAAAAAGCGTCCATGAACGAGGACAACAGGTCTATCCATCTATCCATCTTCTAAGCGCCTATCCTCTTGAGGGTCACGGGGGGGCTGAAGCCTATCTCAGCTGACACTGGGCGAGAGGCAGGGTACACTCTGGACAGGTTGCCAGACTATCGTGGAGACAGACAACAATTCACACTCACATTCACACCTACAGCCAATTTAGAGTCACCAGTTAACCTCCCCCCAGTCTGCCGGAGCTGACACAGGGAGAACATGCAAACTCCGCACAGACGGGCTCCCACACCAGGGAGCAAACCAGGAACCTTCTTATTGTGTTATGTTATATTATTTCATTTTTATTTTTTAGACTATCTAATTTGTATTCTTGTATTATGTTTATCCTTAATTATCACACAATCACTTTTCTCTTGAGCTGCTGTGACTGCTGTGGGATTAACAAAGTCTTATCTTATCCTCAATTATGATAATATGAAAGGGTACTTTGATTTGCAAAAAAAGAAATAAATCTCCCTCCTTGCAATTAAATCTAGGCCTATTACTATTAATAATGTATGAGCCTAAATGTGACATGGGCTGTCAAGATGAATTTAAAACAAAAAAAACTCGTCGTTACGCATTTATTTTGAAAGCACAGCCCGGAAGTTGTGTTCCGCACACTATCCACCTTGACTCTCTTGCAGACTCCTTTCCCTCAGGATGACTGGGAGTGACGCAGGGCAGACGGAAAAAACTAGGGCTTGAGGGTAAGGACGGGGAGAACGGCGGTGATGCAGGAAGGACTGTAGCTTTCACTTCACAGGTTTAAGCCCGATGCACGGCCTGCCCGCCTGCACAGAGGACATGACAGTCACCTATATGTAGATAATAATTAGGCATCATCACCTCATCCTTGGGGCGGATCAGTTTGGATACACTCCCAGGTAGGCTTTCATCATGTCTTGTTATGACAGTTACTACTAATCAGGCTACACCAGTGTTTACTCTGATAGGTGGCTTTATTAACAGCATGCATCAGATGCATTTGGAAATAATTGATGTGGTTTGAGTCAGTCTTATTTTCTCAGCTCTTACCAAGATGCTTGTGATGCTGTGTGTTTGCTTTACCTGAGCTAATTCCTTAAGCTACACAGTCACGATTCCTTACTTGTGTGATCAGATATTAAAAATCTGCACCTCATTAATGCCACATTCTTCTCTCCTCAGGAATCATTGATCCCCGTCTCTGCACATGGAAAAGTAGCCTAGTCATTCCGTTTTCTTACTGAACACCAAGTTGTAAGTCGCATCCAGTTGGAGGATATTTGGACCCCTCTTTCCGTCATTTTAATAAGTCTCCATCATGAACTACCTGCGTCGACGACTCTCGGACAGCAATTTCATGTCCAACCTGCCCAATGGCTACATGACCGATCTCCAACGCCCCGACCCGCCGCAGCAAAGCCCCGCAGTGTCGCCCGGGCCGACGGAGAGGCGCCAGTCCGCCAGCCAGCCGCAGCAGCAGCCTGGAGGTGGAGGCTCCAGCTTCTTCTCATCCATATCCAATGCTGTCAAACAGACCACAGCTGCTGCGGCTGCCACCTTATCCGAGGCAGCGGATCGAGCAGGAGTCTCCAGCAGTGCCAAGATCCTCCTGGTTATCGATGACCAGCAGACCGACTGGTAAGAGCAGTGCGCATTGCCAGCGCGGTGCCTCGTCTAGACAAAAATGTGTGCCAGACCGTGGGTTGCAGTGGCCCTAACATCTAGAAGGTCATATGATTCATCCAGTGCTGTGAGGTATATCACGTGTAAAGGCCGCTGGCTTGTTGCTCAGACCTGAAACACCCTGCAGATGTGTTTGTGTACTGATAGTGCCATGGCAAAAAAGCGCAAATGACTGAAGGAAGAGAAGCCATTTTCATTTGGCGATCAGCTATTGCTCGTGTCGAAGTAATCTTGCATTCTGCTATTCAAATGTTCAATATTGGGCCAGTGTACTGGGTATGGGCTAATACCACCATGATGATGAAGGTATTTCAAGTCAAGTGGGTGTAAGAGCACACTGAGCAGGAGAAAAATGCATGCATAAGGTTAGTCAAGCTTCCTCACCAGTATACATTATGCATGCTCATTGGAGCTTTGCGCACAAGGCAGGGGTGATAAAACACCGTGCTCTTGTCCCAAGATGACACCCTAGGTGATAATAAACTATGTAGATCTGTGCATCAAAACATCAAAATCCTTCCCTCCCACAGCACAGAGGCCCTTTGGTCCCCCCCACTCTGTCACAGCAGGCAGGGGATGAGGATATTTATTCTTAATAAGGTGCATGTAAAATGCATAGACCAGTATTTATGTCCATATGTGCACCAGGTAGGTTAAGATGATATTACACAGGCTATTTAATGCAGCTTTACCTTTTTGTTTATGTTGCATAGTGCCTTCTAAAGGGCTGAAACTGCCCAATCATCATGCCTATCCAGCAGTTACAGCATTAACAATATGCAGCACTGCCACTAACAGATTACTGTGTGTGTGAAAAATAGCATTTTGTTCCTTTGATGCCATCTTATTTTATGTAGCTGACATCACTTTTTCATTTTCCAGAAATATTCTGTATTTTGAAATCTTCTAAAAATGCTGCAGAAAATGTCAGCTGTCAATTACAGGAGATGTTTGCAAAATGAAATTCATGTTTCGTGTCTGGATACAAATTGGATTCAAATCCTCGTTTCACATGCAGGGTAAAGGTCTTCAGAGGAAGAAAGGTCCACGGTGACTTTGACATCAAGGTGGAGCAGGTAGGTTTTACACATGTAACTATTTGCTTTATTCCATGTTATTGCATATCTTTAGGGCAGGGAACATGTAAAATAAAGACCACAGTGATTCAACCAGTTAAAAATAAACCAGCCTCCCTTTTACTGAGCCTTGTGACCAGACTGTGGAGCTCAGTTGAAGGGATGTTGCATCATTCTTTCAGGAGAAATTATTAATTTGTGTTTAGTTAAAAAATAAAATTGTGTCTGATCTATTTATGTGAAGAAGTGGTAACTGAAATAGTGAGTTATTTTCCTCTGTAGGTGAAGGTGTTGCGTTATTATAGGACAAGCTGATTGCTTTAGTTGAAATCCATGGAAAATGTCCCCCTGCCCATATTATGCATCCTCTGTCTTCACTTTGATCCTGTTTTGGTTTCATATCTTTATTTTCTGAGGCAGTGTCACCTCTAAGTCCCTTGGTGAGTCATTCCCTTGGGTAAATCTTACTAATATGTCAACCTGCATTTTAGGTGCACTAATCACCAACAGGCTTGATACTAACATCCAATGATTCATGGTTTCTTCAGTAAATAACAGATGAATCATCTAGTACAATGGGAGCTATTACTGCGTTCACAGAGAGCCCTCAGAATGATAAATGTCTCAGGGTCCAGTTTACTACTGAGTGAGTACTGATATGAGAGAGAGCTGCTGCATTCATTACCACGCTGAAGTGTACTCTGTTGACACCTGATTAAGAGAAACACTTTGCCTCCACATGCCTCCACAAAGCCATTCTGAGTAATGCTGATTTTTAAGTGTACTCTCTTATATAGATGAATCAGTTGTTTGTGTATTTTAACAACTCACCAATAGTCAATTTGGTAAATTTGTGAATTGTAATGTGTAGTCTTTTAAGAATATTTATTAATACAGTATGTGTAGGTGGCTGTTTTCGCTGTAATGCTCCCAGCAGCGCTTTGAGGACACCCTGAAAGTTTTTAAAATCTTTTCCGCTGCCTGAGGCATTTTCCTGCCCTTCTATTTTTGTCTCTCTACTTCATGTTGCGCTGTCGTTTCCACTATTTCCCCTGTGGCCTCTTAACGGGAGGAACATACTTCAGATAAAGTCTGCCATCTTGTATTTGTACCCTGTTCAACCTGGCTCATGTAGAATATGTGGTCATTAGCTATCCTCCTGCTATGATTAGGATCCCAGCGTTTTGTATGGTGTTCAATTGACCTTGACGTTGTCCTTTTAGGCAGAATTCTCTGAAATCAGTCTGGTGGTAAATTCCATGGGCACCTACAACGTGGACATTGATGCAATCAGAAATGGGCACAAGGTTACTAAGTAAGTGCTCTGCTCTGTATTTCTAGTTAATAAGGTTTGATAATCCACAGTGATGCTGCAAATTAGAGGTTATGTTTAAGTTTGCTCAAATTCCATTATAACCTGAATGGAAGGGCCTCATAACTGCTCAGTTTGTTTTGCAATCTGTTTAATGTTTTGCTAATGTCCTCTGTCACAGATCCTTTAAGCCAGACTTTGTGCTGATCAGACAGCATGCCTTCAGCATGGACAAGAATGGAGACCACCGGAACATAGTGATCGGTCTGCAGTATGCTGGACTGCCAAGTGTTAACACTTTGCACTCTGTCTACAATTTCTGCGACAAGCCATGGGTGGTAAGTATTATTTAATTGGTTAATCAGAAACCACATTGCACATTAAATGTAGCTGCGTGGACATATAAAACTTATTTATTTTTATTACAAACAATCCATCCTAAATGTTGGTGTCTATTTTAGTTCGCTCAGATGTCTAGACTCTTCAAGCAACTGGGCCCAGAGGAGTTCCCACTGATAGAGCAGGTTTACTATCCAAACCACAAAGAAATGGTGAGTCCATTACCATCTGCTCTCCTTCTCTTTCTCCTCCCTCTTCCTACTTGTGCTGATGGGTATGTCTTACTGCTAAACCCCTAAAGAGTCACAAACAGGTCATCCCTCTGCACGGGTCACATATTAGGAAGGTAATTCACTTCCATGTCAATATTCCATCTCATGTAGCAGCTGAGACCAATCTAATTTTCTGGGGAGTGTCTTGTTTTCTTCGTTCTGGGGTAGAGGCAGAGTTTTGGATTATCCGTCTGCCAAGTCTGTGACAGTACAGTTACACTGACTCTGATGCTGCAGAGCAATCATCTCCACCCCTGCAGTCACAGGCTGACAGCATTGGGCTGGTTTTCAAGCCATCAATATGAATCAGAATCTCTTGCAGAAATAGTAGAGGAGGGGTTCTGTGTGTCAATTCTGTTTGATTGAAATGTATTAAAAATGTGTTTTTTTTAAAATAATTACAGTACTGTGATGAATTAATTTACGAGAAATCTGAGTATGTGATAATGCTCTTGTTACAGATTACCTCCCCTCGGTTTCCTGTAGTGGTAAAGATGGGCCATGCTCACTCAGGAATGGGAAAGGTAGTACTGGAGTACTCAAGGGTTAATGCAATTCAGTGTGAACACATTATTTCTGTGACCAATATATGCCAGTGTATTTCTATTTTGACCTTTACTACTCTAGGTGAAAGTGGACAATCAATATGATTTTCAAGATATTGCCAGTGTTGTGGCACTGACCAAGACTTACGCCACATCTGAGCCTTTCATTGATGCAAAGTATGATGTCCGCATCCAGAAGATTGGCAACAATTACAAAGCTTACATGTGAGTTTTAGACTACTACCAAAGAGCTGACACACCAGTATATTTTTAAAATAAATGAAAATGGTTACATATTGAATTAATTTTTAAATGCTAATGAACAGGAGAACATCAATTTCTGGCAACTGGAAAACCAACACTGGCTCATCTATGCTTGAGCAGGTGGCCATGTCAGACAAGTAAGAATGAATGAATACTAATGACATGAGATTGTAAATCCTATATTGTTACACTGTACTATCATAGCTCTGTTTAACACATTATTACAGGTACAGAATGTGGGTGGACTCTTGCGCTGACATTTTTGGAGGGTTGGATATCTGCGCTGTGGAGGCTCTACATGGTAAAGATGGCAAGGACTACATTATAGAGGTACTAGAGGGCAGTATAATGATATCAGGGAAATACATGTCTCTGACCTTAAGGAAAATCCATTAAAACCATCATATGTGGATTTTAGGTTGATGACTGTTCGATGCCACTGATTGGGGACCAGCAGGACGAGGATCGCGTTCAGATTGCAGAGCTGGTGATTTCTAGGATGAACCAGGTTGTTCCACGCACTTCAAGCTCTTCCACAGCAGGGCAGCAGGTACAGGTGCTCAAACCAAAAAATATTCTTTTTTAAACCCAGATATCTCTCACCTGTCTTTATTTCCACACATCTGTTGGTAAAATTTGAATAAAGGGAAATGGCGATAACAGATGTTCAATGCAAATGACAGTCTACACAGATAATGAGTGAATACATGGTGAAAGACATACATGTCCATGAGTATGTGGTGCCCATCTGCACAAAGCTTTAAAAGTCAAAGCATGGGCCCTTCAGTGCACAGTTAATGAGTGTAGAATTTGTGTTATGTGGTGGACTTTTTTAATATACTGAGAATGCTAGCATTACCACTTGGACCAATCTCAGGGCAACAGGTGGAACCATCCATTGGTGGAGCCTTTGCAAATGACAGCATGGTTAAGACCATGGACGTGTTATGAAAAAATTAAGTTATGATTTAAAATGCTATTGATTCAAGGGATGGAAAGAGGTCTGAAATAACACCAATATTTTAAACACTTGCACTGTGAAATTGTAGCCATCAAAAGGATAATGTCTGAGGGTAATGTCTGAAAATAGATATTTATGTCTGACTGGACTACCACTCAGCATCTGAGTCCTATAGTATTTTCAGGTTAATTTAGTGAGCTGATATAGTCTGAGGTATTAGACAAACGTTTGAAGATAAGACGTCAGGCTTAATAGGTGCATATAATTGGGTGTCATCAGCATACAAGTAGATATTTCTGTCAAATTTCTGGGTAATATTACCCAGAGACAACACAAAAATGAATATGTAATGGGCCAAGCACTGATCCTTGGGGTACTCCAGACTTAATTGTAGAGATATGTGAGGCGGTCTGATGTCGACAATGGGCCTGAAGGGTCAGGAGTCTAACACCCTGAACTGACATCATTTAGCACTGCTGCAATGTTCCATGACTTATTTCAAAGTTGTGAGCCATGCTTTCTATAGCAGAGAAGTCTCTGCATAGTTGGCATAGAATATAATTGTCCTTCCTGCTAGCCTTCTAGATGTCTATCTTGCAGTAAAATGTTTTTTTCTGAACAAATTAAGACAAATAAATAAATCAAATTTTCCAGTAAATGTAATGTTTAAGCTATTTTTTCCTTTCTTATTTGATAAACTTTGGCCCTTTTAACTCCTGTGTGTTTTGTAGAGAGCAGTGTCTCCTCAGCCTGTCTCACAGCCCAAAGTACCACAGGCTCAACAGCGCCCCTCACCTCAGGGTAAGAACTTGACCTTTCACAATAACAAAATGCTGAGTGAAAATATGCCATTTGATTTTGTTTTGAAATAATTTCTCTTTGTTTCTAGGTCTGGAAAAGCAAGCATATTAGGAAAGCATTTGAATGTGATTGCTGCTTTTGTTTATTTCCTGTAGGTGGTCCCCAGCAAAGCCCCCCATCTCAGCAGCGCCCACAGCCTCAAGGCCAGCCTCCTGCACAGGCCCAGCAATCTGCTGTGAACCCTGCTGCGGGTGACCCCAGTGCCCAGGTTAAGGCTACCCAAGGACCTGCAGCCCAGCCACGGCCACCAGGTCCCGGAGCTTCTCAAGGCCAGAGACCTCCCTCTGGTCAGGGCTCTCCTCAACGAAGCCAAGGCGGTTCGCCTCAAGCTCAGAGGCAACAGTCTGTCACCCAGCAGCAGAAACCTGCAGGCCCTGGCCAGAAACCTCCAACAGGCCAACCTCAGCAGAGGCCTGCCCAGCCTCCTCGGCAGCAGTCACAGGGAGGGTCGCAACAGAGGGCTCCTGGCCAACAAGGTCGTCCTGGTGGACCCACCACCCAGCAGCCCCGACCTGCCGCTCAAGGCTCGGGGGGCCCAGGTGGACGACCCCCGCTGCAGCAAAAGCCTCAGCCCCCACAAAAACCTAGCCAGGACACCCCGGCTATGGGCGGCTCTCCACAATTAAAGTAAGTAATTGCATATTATAAATGATTTGGGATCCCTTCCCTCTCATTTTTCATAAACTGAACCTTTGAGCTGATCCTTTCTTACTTTTTGCCTGCACAGAGATATGCATGCCACATGGGAAATCTATTCATGCTCTTTATTGACAAACAATCCACTTGAATGTGCATGACTTATTGATTCTTACATTTTCAGTCCTTTGGCAACAGTTTCACAAAACATAACATTTCAGATCTTCTGGAGACAACAGCAAGCAAAGCTGGCTTGCAGTTGCTCACCATAATGAATCTACCACATCTGTCACAATCCATATTCTTGAACGAAGGTGACCAAATTCTCTAAATCCTACTTTAAAATTAGTTTTCTCATTGTAGCAGGCATGGATATAAAAGTGTAAATAACTATTAATGCAGCATAGTACTCCATATTTTTTCAGGTTTTAGAAGTAGTTTGTCATCTTGATTTTAATATTTCTTGATAAAACAATTAAAATGCACGGTGTTATTGCCACATATAAAGTGATTTCAACTGAATCTTCTTCTGATACACATTAAGCCACAAAATTAAAGTGGCACAACATATTTGATAACTATAACAACAAACAGTATTTCATTAATGTTTGTATATAATCAAAATAATAGCCCGCTGAAAATGTAATACTGTACAGATTTGTGTTCTAAAAAAGACAAACTAAACCCAAAAATAGGCTCTTTACTACTACTGAGAACTCATTCTGATCTCAAGCTATCAAAACTGTACAATATACACTTACATTTCATCTATATTTGAGAATTTAGCTGCAAAACAATCTGTATGATTGTCCAATACATTCTCTAGAGGCTAGTTTTCATGTACGGATGACTCACATAATCAGGTTGCATTGTGCTCTCTTGTCTTGAAATGGAGACATGAAACACCTGTCATCAATCCCTGATTAAAAAAACATGCATCTCTTTGCATCCAAAAAAGTCATTCACTATTCATATCATGTTTGAAATGATAAGGGGATACTGAATGACCATAGAGAAGGAATGCGCTTTTATCATCTTTTACTGAGCCTTTTCTCTCCAGTCTCTCTCTCTCTCTGTCTTGCCGTGCTCCAGTCTTTTCATTCCATGGGTTTGCTGCATGACTTTAATAGCCTCTTCCTCTCCTCTACTGCCATTTTCTTCTCTTTATAGCAAGTCCCAGTCTCTTACCAATACCTTCAACATTCCAGAAACCCCAGCGCCACGAGCCAGCCTTAGCCAGGATGAGGTGAAGGCTGAAACCATACGCAATCTACGCAAATCTTTTGCCAGTCTCTTCTCAGACTGAGACGGCATAAGCCCCCTTCCTCTCCTCCTACTGACAGAAAGATGGACAGGCAAACTGAAGGACAGATTCCCCCAACCAACAAGGACCAACAGGATGCCGTCTCCAGTTCATGTACATTGACCCTGATATGAAAATGTACACACTTGACACCCACTGCCTAAATACTTAAAACCTTTTCAAATGAACACAAAGTAGAATACACAGTAAATTTAGGCACTGAAATCTGAAACATTCCTTGCCTCGCCTCAAGCTTAAGTAAGTCATCTACTCATGGTGTCACACAAACAAAACACACAAAAAAGCCTGTATATGCATGAGCACACACACACACACACACACACACACACACACACACACACACAAAAGTAAGAAACAAAACAACAAAATACTGCTCCCACTTGTTTGTTGGTGCCGTAAAGTCATTGTGATCTTTATGTTCGAGTTGTGGTTGGTTAGCCGAACAACCAAATGAATTAAGGGACTGTACAAAAATTATTTGGGTGCAGAAACTAATATTTTATGTTACAAAAAAGCAAGGCACTCCCCAGTGTTTTTCAATGTCTTTAAATAATATATTTATGGTAAACATAACAAAATAATGAAAATACAGCCACTCTCTATTTTTGAATAAAGAGTTTGCTAATTGTTATTGTTATTATATCCTCCGCATAAGGCAAAATGCACCTTCATGGCACAAATGAAAACCACCTGTTTGATTTACTTACTATTTTATTTATTATTATTAATCACACTAACATATAATATGACATAAAAGAGAAATGTGGGGTAAGAAAAAACAAACAATTAAAGACCCTAAACTGATCTACTAAAAAAGTCAGACAACCATGCCTTTTGCAAAAATAAAAAGTACAAAATCCCCCCCTTTTTTAATACCCTGTCCACCCTTAATAATTGTTGTACAATCCCTAACTCAGCACAGCTGCACACACAGAATGTCCAGTGTTAGCTAATGCTAGATCTGTTCGAGCTGTTGACCGCTCATGGTGATGTCTTAGCTGCATGTCAACAGGAGGCAATGGTCGCATTTTCCAACCCCTGACATTGGCGCTTGTAACTGTGTCGTCACATGTAGTTGAATTAGTAAAGTAACCCAGTAGATGTTGTGCGGATGTTGTTGCTTCCACTTTTCCTCCCGTTTTTTGTCGCACAAGAGCAAAAGCCCGAAAGCTCTCCACCTTGAAAGCATGCCTTACACAGACAAGAACGTCAGATCAAATGGAGTTGTCTCAGGGATGTCCAATTGATTGTGACACTTGTATGTGGGTGAGGGTCTTCCATTACAGTTTTATTGTGGTTGTTTACTAATAATGAAGGAAAAGCATGCATTTTAATGAGGTAGAATGTTTCTATTATTTTAGATGCATTTGCACACAGAGTATACTGCAAAACTTATACTTGAATACAGTGACACTGACTGATGTATGAAGTCTATATTTTCAGGTTTATTCATCTGCCTCTTGACAAAGCAACAACTCGGTGTTCCCACCCTGGGGTGCTGCTGTGTCTATGGCAGGTGCGGTACAGCAGGATATGGCATAGGGTTTGCAACTGTTCAGGTACAGTTAGTGAAAAACTAGATTATTTAGAGACACTTTCATTTCATAATCCCTTGATTTCACAGCAATGTAATGAAAAAGCGTCTGACTGTAAACCAGCCATGAAGTTAATGGATGTACAGTAAGTTAGAGGATTATGTCAGGTTGATTTTAGGGTTTAGCAGTAGTCAATGCATTGTGATTTTGCACTTAAGTGTCTCCAAACCTGAGTCTGTATCATACAGTGCAGCAGACTTTCTGCTTCCATATATGCCTCCCGGTTTTCACCGGGTTCATAGTCTGTAAGAAGAGGTTATACAATAAAGAAATAATGTAAAGGTATAGGAATGTCAACTATGGGATGCAACCCTGCAGTAGGTAGTAGTGGTACTTCCTGCAACTCCTCCCTCGCACTGACAACCCTTTTTTTGATCACTACGGAAAAACTATTCTGTTTCCAGGCACTAACAATGTCTTCCAGAAGGAGTGCTTTCCATACGAATGTCGACGTAGTATGGCAATATCATGCTTTTTAGAGAAGGCCCAATAGCCAAAAGTATAAAGGAGTCCTGGTTCCCCTGCAGAGTCTTCATGCAGCCTGTGTTTTGTGTAGCCACAGTGACCCCTTGTGCTCAATGGTGCATAAATGTGTGAATGTTGTTCTGTAACTGGTCAAACCAAATAGATGTGTTGTACAGAGCTCTGAGTGATGCAGATTGTCACATTTATCCCCAGCTGCTATTTGTGCTTGTTGATATTATGTGTGTCTCTCAACTTTCTGAGTTTTTTATTTTTTTAATTTGTGCTTTTTAGTTTCAATTATTTTGTACATGCTTCTTTTTTCTATTAAGGCAGGACTATCTGGGGCTTGTATGTTTATGCATTAGTGATTCAGGGCTTCATTTTTAAATTTTACAGTGACTCAGCGTCAGTACATTACTGTCAGATTTATCGTGGCACAGCCTAACGCCAAGAGAATCAGTAAGAGCAGCTTTGTGTAATTGTTACACTGAGTGTGTAATTTATGAAAATGAGCCATCACAATTAGCACGGATGGTTAACTTTGAAAAATGTCATACTGTCGCTCAGAGGCCTGCTGGCCATATTAAGACATACCATTTGCCACGGCACTTCCTGAGACTGACAGGATGAGCTGTGACACCAATGCAAAGACGTAGTTTTATGTGTTTATGTTTTTGATATTCACACATTTCTTTTGAAAATGTTTACATTATTTATGGTGGATATATCTGACTGTGAATGTACATTTTTTTCCTTTGTTACAGCTTAGTTTTATTGTTTTATAAATGCATTATATAATCATTGTGAAAAGATGAAATCCTTACAAATCTGAGTGGAACTGATTATCAGTCGATGCCTGCCAGATTCAAAAACGTACATCATAAATGTAAGTGCAAGAATCAAAAAGCTGAGGTTTTTTGTTAATCAAAAAATAAGATA
>JAPZEB010000022.1:34625281-34650384 GCA_029783705.1 Chaetodon striatus | reverse complement strand
ATCAAAAAATAAGATACTGCATAATGTAAATCATGGTGGATTATTGAATTAAATGTAAAAAAAAAAAATATTTGATGTTATATGCAATGTAGCTATATTATGTGAAAATGAGTATGTTATTAAAACATGCACATGTCTAATAAAGTCTATGACCAACAATGACTTGTATTTGTTATTGACCGAATACAGAACAGTGTTAATGCTCAGTCTTTTGGGTTTAAGTTTTAGTTAATCATGTCTGTCCAGCTTGGAAGAATGATTCCTCTTCTGTTGCCCTTTTATTTATTTTTTTATTTATTTCTTTATTTTTTGTTACTTTCCTGAGTTGAGGTTCAGAGGATAGAGAGTGTTGTTGACACCCAGATCAAGAAATTGAAAAGATAATTTTGGCCTTTGAACAGCCCAGGTTAAGCAGGTAGGAGTTGTGTTTGATGTGCTCATGTCTCTAGTTGACACTGACTGTTCAGTTATTAGGTCATTTTGCTATTAATACTGTGTATGGTAGTAAGCAAAAAATATCTAAAATGTGAGGTCAGAAAGAAGACAAAAAAAGACTCTAAATCATAACATTTCTGCAGCAATAAAACATGCTATGAAATGTGTGTTTTAAACTGTAAACTGAGCACACTTTGCTCAGCTTAACAGTGTTTTGCAGTAGCTGTAATAGCAGTCACACTAATGTGACCACAAGGTGGTGTGGGCCTGCAGTCTGACTACCAGAGCCTACAATTCTGCACGAGATTTATCAGGTTACATAATTCATTTTACACTTGTGTAATACTCATACCTTCTTATGTCTCCACTGTTTGATCAGAACAATTCATTACATTACATTAATTTGACAAATGCTTTTTATCAAAGCAACTTACAGTGTGTGCATTTAAATCTCATAGGGACATGAGCTAAATAGTAAAACTAGAAGTGCATCCCTCTCCAACACTCAATAAAAACCTGCTCATTGTTACATTTCAACCATTAGGATTTTTATTTTTTTAGTAATTAAATGTTAGTTTTATTGGAATTTTGTCTTCTGTTGTGTTAAATTGCAAAAAGGTTTTATTTTTGTGTCTTCTGAGACATACATTTTACATGAATTTGAGTCATAATCACACAGAAAACACAAACATCAATGTGTGCATAATCCTATTAAACAAAACTAATCTGGTACATACAAACAAAAGGCTCCCTAAATGCCACTCATCATAGTTTAGCCTATCTTTTCTTCTTAGGATAAAGGCCTAATTCATGGTGTTTGTGGAAACACACATGTATTATGTTGCACTGTCTTTTGGACTTTCATTAGGGCTGCAAATCTGAATGCAGCAGCTGCAGCTGAGAGAGAGGCCAATAGTATTATGCATCCCCAAGTCAAAAGAATGACTGTGTTTCATTGTACAAATCAATGACTGCATCTATGGCTGAAACAAATGCTTTAAGATCGAGATATTCTCCCTCGTTCAATGTTAAAATGACTTGCACTGTCTAAATATTTTGGCTGGATGGCTTTATGCAGGGAGGGAGAGAGCTCAATTTTAATCACCAAATGGATCAATTTCGTTTTACCTTGAAAGTTTTCATTGCAGACAAAAGTGTCTGGAGTGCAAAATCCAATTTGCAAGCAGGATGTTATATAGCAGCTCGCTCACAAAAGGTCACTGTGTTTTTTAAAGCTCTGTCTGCCTGCTTGCATTCCCTATCTGGCTGCCCAGCGGGCCATACCATTCTCTCCTAACAAATCTAGGTTTGGTTAGCAGTGCAGATTCACATCTGATCAGGAAAGACATGAATTCATGTTGAACATGTTCCGGGAGATGATTTAATTTTACTTTTTTTGGCATCTAATATTTGTAAGTCAGCATCATTCACACATACCACTTTGTAATTTTTTGCCTACACTAGCAAAGGAGTGACTTAAGTATCTTGATAGAGGACAGCAGGCTGTTGTTGGTGAGAGTTTATCACTATCTGGCAAACTACGCCATCCATTCACAAGAAAACAACAAAAATTGTGATTTTCTCCCACTACAGTCATACACTTGAGGTGTTGTGTAATCATCCTAATACAATTCCTATGACTTTGCAGGTCACAAACAAAAGATTCAAGGGTATTGCCAGCAATGGTCTTGTTCTGTTGGGAGGGGCACTCACGACTTCTTCTCTGAGCCAGGATATTTCTAGAGCTGACCCATTTAAACAGCCTGGAGAAGCTGCGAGCACAGGTGCATCTGGATGGCTGCAACTGCCAACCAGAATGCGTAATTACATACATTAAGTGTCAAAACTGATTTGCACATGTAATTTGATGGGTGGATGTGCAAACTACACAGGATTTCAGTGGGAAAAATTCCAGGCACCAGGGCCATGCCACATTTGTTTCATTCATTTACAGTACTTGAACAGAATAACTCTAAGTGTTCAGCAATTCTTTTATGAAGGAAAAATACGTCAGTCCACAACTCAGTTGTTTTATTCAGAAAAGTAGGCGTTGAATGACAAACAGTGTCTGTTACAGCTATTATACATGGCCTACAGCCCTGCACAATTAGTGCAACTCAGTACTGCTTAGCATTGTGCTGCTGCGGGATAGAGAGCGAGAGATATCCATATTTAGAAGGACCTCATTGATTCTTCCTAACCGGGGCACAAAAGATTTGTTGTCTGTCCAGTCTTGAATAGTGGGACCTTAATGACAGCCCTGCATTATAAAACCTCCTGCTGACCTCAATCACAGATTTTGATGAAACTCTCTAAATGTAATACAACTGCATTCTGTTTCTGCGCAGTTACATAACAATATCATAGTGACAAATGCACAACCACAAATAATTCACACCATCAGGAGGCCTCGGAAAGAAACTGCACCCGCCGAGAGGCCCGTCTCTTCCTTCCAAATGTGTTTCCCCTTTAATAAACTCGCACACATGACTGCGTGAATCCTTAGCCAAAATGGCAGATGATGAGGGATGAGAGAGGAGCGTGTAGTAAAGATTTAATTAAGACTCGCCATGGGATGTCTTACTGTGGCTCCAGAGACCGGGACAGAGGAGTTTGTGTTTGCTCAGTGCAGCTGTGAATAATATCTACACTATTCTTACTTTGACCTACATGTACTGAGAGGAGTATCTGAGAATGTGCCCACATGAGTCTTTCTTCCTGTCTTATTTTCACCGTGAGGCTGCCAGAGGGGGCTCTCCTTATGGTAAACCTTATGTTAACTTTAAATTGTCAATCTCTGCTGGAGATAATCTGGGACAGAAGAGACATCAACGCTGTTTGTTTCCATTAAAGGTGCAGTAGATGCGAAGCTGCACTGCTCAATCCCTCCTGCGGCGCGTTTCCAGATTGTTGAAGGTTTATAAGCAGTTTTCACCTCCCTTCATCTCATCCTCGTGACGTAGATTTTTATGGTCTCCATGGAAGATTCCCATCAGCACTTTACTTCATTCCCTTTGAAATCAATTCAGTCTCTTTTGCTCCTACTCAGTGTGGGTTACCATGGATACGGCTCCCAAATGGTTTGGCTTGTACATGAATTTGTTTATGAGTGTTACTTGGAGTGGATTGGAATGTTCTTTTTTTGTGCAGCCAAAGTAAACATAATTAGCTATTTAAGCATGGGGATATTGCATTCAAATGGTTATTCTATTCTATTTTATTCTATTCTTCATGTTTCAAGATGCAGAGCATCCTATTTGATCAAGGTTTCTTCAGGCAGTGATCTTTTGCAAACATTTGCCACCTTTAGGGTACAACATGCTGTATCAGCTACATGAGGACTCTAGTAAGAGTGTCTCTAGTCACTCAAGTGCGCTCTGGTAAAGCTAAAAAATCCGCTGAATATAATCTAGTCTGATCCACCAGGAATAGAAGCTACGCCAACATGGATTCTTCAGTTCCCTGTTGAGCCAAAAGAGCATCCAAATACTTCGCTTGGACGCATGTAAATCCTCACAAAAACATGTGGTCTCAGTGAGCCCTATATGGACTGCCACAACTGTAAATCATGTCTGGGGCGAGACAGTTGAAAGGAGAGGATTGAGTGGTTTAATTTGTTTAGGACTTAATCGGTGTTCATTTGGAATTAAGGGAAGACTGGGTGCATCTCCCACTGAGTCTTCAGATTCACCACTGCTGCATTTCACCCCCACCTCAGTCCACTGAAGCTGAGTATACATATTTTATAAAAGGCATGGAAAGGTCCTGTTGGATGTGAAGGAACCACCCACATTCAGACATATGTCTATCTAAGAGGTCTAATTCTGGCTTTGTGAAATATTCACCACCGCAGGGACCGTGGACAACATCCCCAGCTTCCCTGGGGATTCCTTTTGAAACAGCCAAGCTGAATGTGTTTGCCTTAACATTGCTGTCTAATGTGTTTTCCTTGTTTCCTCTGACATATCATTACAGTCCAAAATAACCGAAGCTGAGAGTTGCTTTGTATCAGCCTGCCACACTGGCTATTTTGGGCTGGACTTTGTAAGCAATGGGGCCTGGCTGTGTGAGCATCCCCGCATCTCTTATGTAATTCCCACCAATGGGAACACAGAAATCAGAATGAAAGTTTGTCGAGAGTCACTTAATCTTACATAGAGTTAATTGGAGACAGCTGGGGAACTGAAGGTTGTTTACTGTGCCAGCATGAGCGTGGAACATTGTAAGAACAAAGCAGAACGTCCAGATTCTTCCTTATGGCTCATTATGGCTGATATGTCAGAGCAGCACGAAAGCTTGTTCGAGCAGTGGAGGCGGAGTGAAGCTGTGTTCTGCTTTAATGTTGTTACTTTGTGGTGGAATAATCCTGATTGATCCCTGTCAGAGGGGACTCTAATCAACAGAGAGCCATTGATTTCCTCTCCACGGAGCCTACAAGGTGCCTAAGACACCTGCTAGCAGCCAGCTGACAGACACTTATGCCTGCTAACCAACAGCTGACACAAACTGATGCCAATGCACTGTGTTGGAGAGGGTGAGTCACACATGCTCAGATAGATCCCACTCTCAGGGATGCTGGATGCCGCACAATGTGAGATCCACTGTACTGTCATTCTGAATCATATCTCATACACGTGGTATGTCACAGATGGAGTCTCGGTTAGCTATGGTGTTCTGTAACCAGGATGCAGGAAGAGTATATAACAGAAGAAAAAAAAAAGGTGATCATCAACTGTGAGCACGCACGTGTAAAGCTGTCTTTCCTGTAACAAAATGAGCTCTGTCACAGCTAAATATCATTGCGATCTTCAGCCCGATCAGCACAGTTCGTCCGTAGTGATTTCTATCTGCCGTGAGAGTGCTTCAGTAAGCAGTTTTCCAGCGCCAGTCACATGCTCCCGGCTGGGGCTCACAGCCAGCTGTCCCCATCATCAATTCAGACAATGCAGGAGGCTGTGGCGAGGTGAGAGTACGGGGCAGATGTGTGTGGCACAGGGCAGGCTACAGGGAAAGCATTTTAATCTTGCAAGGTTGCAAACAACAAAGACAATGTGTTGTCTCAAGTTCATGCTGTATCATGGGAGAGTTCCATAGGAGTGCAACAGGATTTCTTCAGGCACCAAAGGAGTTGTTCTCCAGACTCCAGGTCATCAACAGGGGGGCAACTCTAGGCCACACAAGTCAAGTTTTGATAAACAGGCAATAAAACAGCAACAATTTCATGCTTTTATTTGTTTTGCATGATAGATGTATGACTGTCTTTTGATTCTGGCCTGTTGGTTGAATAAAACAAGGCATTTGAAAATGTCACAACAACTTTCTCTCACAGTTTTCTAACATCATTTAGGTCTAACAATCATTTGATTGAGCAAGAAAATGTGTGGTGGTGGGTTAATGGATGATGAAAACAATCCTGTTGCAGCGTTACATCACACATCCACTTCCATCACAATGAAGTACTCAGTGTATTGGCACGAAACTGATTTTCTCATCAGCATGTATAATGCATGCGCAACAGTGTAGGAGGAGGACCAGAAGTGACCAGTCAAGTGTGGGAGAGGCCCAGTTCTGCAGGCAGCTTTTATTTAGTCTGTCTACAAACTTTCTAAAAATGTAAATGTCAGACTCGCTTTGCCTCATGATGAAGAAAGCTGATTACAAAGCACCTGACACTGCAGGAACACCAAACGACCGGCAGTTCCCCCGGAAATGCCCATGCAGTTGTCCTCAGGGCTCCATGTTGTGAGATGAACGGAGAGACCGCATTGCTGCTCCGAGACTGAACACCCACTTCAGCCTCCTTCCAACACCCCCAACCCCTCCTCCCTTCCCCTCCTCATAAAAACACGCACAACCACGCCTCCAGAGGCACGCGCACAAGCGCAGCCTCAGACACACCTCCTCTTTCCCCTCCATCACACACAAACACACACACACACACACACACACAGCCATAAGCGAGTGTGAGAGCATCGCTCGGGTGAAGTGGACAACATGTAAAGGCAGCATGAAGGACGAGAGCTCGGCTCCGGGAGGCTCACAGCAGGTGCGGTAGGGGGTGAAGCTGCACCTCGCGGAGAACAGGCTGCCGCTTCACCATGTCCACCGCATCCGATCCACTCACTGGCGAGACGGTAAGGCCCCTCATTCACTCGCGAAATCTTTCATTTCCAAACTTAGCCCAACTCATCCAACCCCTTCCCCCCGGCGGGCTCTGTCCTGGTTTGAACCCGCTTGCTTCTGTCTTTCTCCGCAAATGATGTCATTCCGGGCTCAAAGGCATCAGGTCAGCCACAAAGGATGGAGGGCCGTCCGTGCCGCAGCACCAAAATAAAAGGGGTGTCGAAGTGCGTTAGAGCAAGTATTTGGTAACGCTTCAAGGCTGGATGTGCCTCGGTATGGCCCCGTGGGGAGCTTTCAGGCGAATCCGCATCACATTTGTTATTGTCTGCAAAATCTTGCAAAATGGCAGAATACAGCCTGCGAACTTGTTTTTAGTTACAAACCGGCAAACAATTAAATAAGATCCCTTTAATATTAGACCGCATATAGAGCCATAACCTCATCATCAGAAATATAGATCAGGAAAATACAGCCTTTGGCTCCGTGAATAACAGCAGCATCATTGCTGCATCCTGTGATTAGGTCAATATAAAGTCGCACTTGTGTGTCACAGATGGATTTTGCCCACACACACAATATTAAAGCAATTCATATTGATTGTGAGTCCATTTTTTCAGAGTGAAATTGTGCCCTCGGTGTGCAACTCCAGGAGTGTTTCATGGTTTCTTTGCTGTGTGCTGTAGCCATGGAGACAGTATGTGGCATGTGGTTTTATACTTGTGCAGGAAAGTGTAGTCCCTCTATTCAAGAGCAGCCTAAGGCCTTTAGACCATGAGGATGAGTAGAGGAAAGAATGCATTCATTTAGTACAAGCTTCTTGCCCTGGCCTCTAATTTTAAAAACAAATGTGCCATTTTGTCTCATCTTCGTGTCCTAGATTGTGAACAGATTAACCCCTTACTTCAGAAAGAGCCTAATATTTCCTCAGGGACTTAAAAGCGTGTCTGTGGTGGTCAGTGGTGATGTCAGTAATGACCTATTGTAGACCTATTCTGATATTTTAACAATCTATTTTAGCATTTATATACTGTAGCATTCCTGTTTGGACTCGAGGTTATTTTTTACAATACCCTTGCAAACATATTCTTATCTCCTCTAAAAACACAATTTGCTACAAGGTGATGTGGAGCTATTGTTCATATCCACTGATGTATTAAAGCTGGGTAGCTGTTTGAGACAGATAGATTGTGGTAGTAGCTCGCTGCATGTTCACTCTTCACATCCTGCACGTTATTAGGTCATTTTTTATGCTGTACAATAAAATGAAGTCTCATCAAGGCCCCTGCCATCCTGCTGACACCTCACCTCATCCATTTAATAGGAAGATTGAAAGTAAGAAACTTCTTTCCTATTTAGCGGCATAGTATAAACCTCAGTACTAATCCCATCATCATTTACATATTCTCCACTGATGGGATATTAATAATGAATTTATGACTGCTATATTGGCACAAATGACACAGAATTAGTCCCAGATAGTGTTCATATTATAATGACATTCAGCTATCAATTAGACATCAGTGACCATTGGTCCCAACAGTGATAGAGCAAGTTGGCAATAATGCAGTATGTAACCTTGATTCTTAAGGACAGCAGACTTTTGGGAAAATATTTTTTTTTTACTGGATTTGAAAAAATGGGGAAAATTGCCCTTAAACTACAAAACAGTTCCTGACTGCAGTTGTTGGACTGATACCTTACAGCTGAAACACTCGCTAGCTTTAACATAAATGTAAAAGAACACAGATGTTCATGTAACTGGACAAATACGGAGATAAATATAAGAAAAAAAGAGATACAGTACATAAAATTTAGTGTCCTAAATGTAGGTGATCCGTCTTGCCGGAAACTATGTGATCTGGTATTCATTTGCAATAGCTTTACCCACTCAAACCAATAAATACAAATCTGGAGAAAGTCTTTTTAAATGAAATAAATACTCCATGTATGCAACCATGTTTCTTTTCATTAAGGTCAGCTAAATACACATACAGGTAGCCCATAATTTGTCTTTAAAACAAAAAATTCTAAGGAACCATGCAAAGCAGCGAATAACAGTGCTGGTTTGTCTGTCGCGGTTGGTCATGTGTGAAAGGACGTGATATTTAGGTGTGTTGTGGAGACATGACAGGGAGATAGCTGGTCAGTCCACTCTCATCACGATGAACAGATGGTAACTCAGGGTTAGCTCGTGGGTGGGTGCCAACAAGGAAGCCCATGTGTGTGTGACACATAAATCCATTGTTGAAACAGATTCGTTTTGACCATGAAAATATTCAAAGACCTTAAAAAATACTCTGAATGTTTAAGCAAAGATTGACAGCAGTTGTGTGTATATTATTTATTTATATGAAGTGAATAATTCAGACAGTAGAAAAAAGAAATGGTTAGCTGCAACACATTTCTTTTTAAAATTAACAACAAGTAAAGCCTCTCACTGAAACTCAAACTAACTTTTTTACCATAAATTTGTTTACATTGTGAGGTCTTTATTATGTAATACAATTGGTTATAGGTTACAGGATTTAATGGTAAAACTAAGCCATGCTGCAGTAATGCAACAAAATTACTATAAATTTGTCTCAGATTATATTTTCATCAGAAATACCTTAAAATAGCTTTACTATTATTGTCTACTATGAATTGTGATGATGTAATGTAATGATTAATGATTTCAAACAGGTTTTTACATAAAATTGAATAAATACCTTTACCAGCAATTCGGTGTTATGTCATGCAAGTTTTGCATTTTCTTTGAATTAAAAAAAACCCCTCATAGTTCATGTATAATCTAATTTTAGTACAGTGTCTTCAGTCTAATTAAAATTCATGTCAACAGTTTTTGTGGTCTGATTACAGACAAAGTGCTCCCTCAAATATCTCAATATTTCAGAAATAATGAATGGTTGTCATGTTGCTCAGATACAAAGTTGTATTGTGGCTGTTGGCATGGAATTAACTTGGTTAGTAAATGAACAACTACAGCTGTTAATTTTATACACAGTCATCAGTACAGATGTCTGTGTCATGCAGTCAAGCTGTTTTTGTACAGATTCACTTACATCTGATTTAGCATTATAGATGCTTTAAAATATAACTGGCTACTTTTAAAAACAACTTACTGTCATTTACATCACATCCATACATTTGAATTGCATTGAAGTGTATTTGTTTTCTTTTCTCTCTTTCTTTCCACAGGCTGTGTTGATCTTGAATCACACTGAATTGGGAGTATTAAAGTTCCTTTAAGATGACACGAACGCATCCCCCTGATATACTGGCATCGACTCTATATCGGGACTTCACTCTAAATCCCATCACAGACAACTCTATTTCCCTCCACTCCTCGCGGCAGTGTGACTTGAAAATGATCGACAAACCAGAAATCATCAACAAAAGACACTGCCGTAGCTTTGACTTTATTGAGTCACTGGATGACCCCCAGTCCTTCTCTTCCTCAATGGAGTACCCTTATAAGAGGGCTGAGCAACAGACATTAAACAAAGATCTAATGTGGAATGGACTAGATCAATCGGGGCACCTTCGGTTTTCATCTCCTGATTTGTTCAACACCAGGCAGTTCCAGCAGCAAACCACCCAGGACAAAACCAGCCATCTTACTTGGTCAGACTCTAAAAAGAGAACAAGATCTAGAAGTGCTCCAAGAGTTAAGTCCACCCTTACTCCCGTGCCCATCTCAGTGTCTCCTCCAGGAGCCAGGAAGGGTAGGGATGCACCTCAGGCTGCGTCGGATACCTTGAGGACTTCAGAAACACAACGAGAATCCTACCCCTCAAACAGGGCTTTTTTGAATGAGGTGCATCCGATCAAATTGCAGCCTCAATCTCCTCTCTATGTCTCAGACTGTTTTGAGGAGGATAAACCAGATAAACCAGCCATAACCCCTCATGTCAGGTGCCGTGTGGACATTAAACCAGATGCTGCTGTTCTGCAGCACACATCTAGGCAGGTTCCCAATGTACGGACTGATCATCTTTGGCAGAGATACTCCCAGGCCAGTAGCAGTAGAGGTTTGTATGTACCTCGACAGATTGTCTCCTCACCAACGCCCACTCCGAGCGAATGCTACAGTGGAGATTTTAGACAAGGATACCACTATACCACCAGCATGTCTCCCATCTCATACCAGCATCTAGACATGCATAGAATGCCGTCACCAACAGCACCATATCTGAGTCAAGAACAAAGAGCTTACTCAAACCCTAACATACCAACCAAGTTCTTCTACACAGAGGACCCTGTTAGGTATCCAGTCCATCCCTATTCTAGAGCATACTTTCAGGATGACCGGTCCAGTTTAACCAGCCATGGCAGTACTATGACTAGTCAGTATGATCCAAGGACCCGATGGGTGCACACCCTTCCTGTAAGGTCATATTACACAGAAAACTTTGCCAACAGAGAGCCAGCACACTCTGTGTATAGTAGGCCTTACTCCACCAGTGAGGCAGGATCATACTTTTCTCAAACTCCACTGTCTAGATCTTATTATGGAGAGGACAACCGGTTCAATCCATACCATATGAGTAACTCACGGTTGTTTTATTCCAAACCATGCTCTCCTGAGGAGCAGTACTATCCACCAAGGCCATACCATACTGAGGGTCGTCGACGCCCTCGAATGTCGCAGGCCTTTTCAGATGACTGGTATCGCTCAAGTATATCTGGTTACTCTAACCAGTCCTCTCAGCACACACCACCAAGAGTAAGGCAAGACCCTAGTATACCTCCATGGTTTACTAACAGCTTTGTGGAGACAAGTAGACTAGGAGCAGAGGTCAGAAACCACTCCAAGTCTTGGGACAATATTCTATATCCACGGCATGACAGACAGCAGTCTGTTCCTCGTGGACGTAGCTATGAGAACCTGTTTTACCAAGCAAAGCAAGCAGCATCCGCTGATATTACATCTCAACCTGTTATACTTAACCTCTCAAGTTCACCAAGGCGTTACGCTGCCCTTTCACTCTCTGAAACCTCATTAGAGAGGAGCTCAAGCAATCCGTGGATGAATACCAAGAGTGGGCACTGGTTTGTAACTCCTGAGATCACCATAACAGACAATGACATATGTGCAGGCAACAACAAGCGGCGTGAAGTGCACTCCGTCAGCTGGGATACGTTGGATGGCGAAAAGACACCATCTCCGAGTGTAACTCATCACAAGCAACCACAAAATACACCGGACATAACCAAAGAGAGGAAACACAACAACTTCTCCCTCCAGCAGAGTCTAGAGCAACTAGACGAACTCTTAGCTGATTTGGTTGTTGATTACAAACCACCAACCAGCAGAAAGTCAAGTGAAGACCTTTTAGACCAGCTGAAACAACTAATTACTGAGGATGATGACAAAGACAGGGGATCCTCTGGACTTGAAAACTTAGGATGTCTGAACACACAGCTCCCGTCGTCTAAATCCAGCCCTGACACAATCAAAGACCCTGATAGCGGGTGTGATGCTTTACAAAGGAGTGCAGAAGAATGTTCTCCAGACCACAGCACAGACGAAGACGACACCATGGTGTGCGCTAACAAGAAGTGCAACCGGATTGAGAGTATGTTCAAAGCCTGCTTGTACTTCAAATCATGTCACAGTTGCTACACCTTTTACTGCTCACGAAACTGTCGCAGGGATGACTGGGAGATCCACAAAGAGACCTGTCTGTACGGCCGTGTGAACAGTGTATGTCGACACACTCTTAAGTTCTGCAGAGAGAATTCAGAGATCCACAAAGCCTTCTCTCGTGTTGCTAAAGCTGGCTACCTCTCCAGGGGGAGAGGCGTTCTCTTTCTGGGTTTTGCTAATCCGGAGACAGCTGACAACTTCCTCCAAGTTGGGCTCGAGAGCCTGCTCATGTCTCCCACATACTTATCTCTCAGAGAGCTGGATGGCTTCAAGGACAACCTAGGCGAATACTGCAAGGAACTGCAGCAGGCAGGTAACGAGTATGACCCCAATGAATGTTTCCTTCTGAATGTATCCGTAGCTGTTGGTGAACTAGTGCCTAACAGACCTTCACCAAGGGTCCAAGCACCAACAGTTCGAAAATATGCAAAGGTGTCCTTGGCCTCCTCAAGCCCTGACAAAAAGGTACTCAGGAAGGATAGTGAAATGGAAACTCTCATCCTCACTCCGCCTCCAGGCACACCGGACATTGACAAGGAGGGGGAGGAGGGAAGGAAAGCTAGAGAGGTGTGCTTTGTCAATATCCAGCGTGAGCTCAGGACCAGGGGAGTCTTCCTTCGTCATGAGTATCCCAAAATCTATAATCAGCTGTGTGAGTTTGTGGAGAGCAACAAAAGGTTCACTCCAACAACAATTTACCCGATAGATAAGAGAACAGGGAAACAGTTTATGTGCATGATCATGGCTGCGTCCGAGCCAAGAACACTGGACTGGGTAGGTACCCCTCATCTCCTGGATGATATAATATAGTACAGCACTAAATAGTAATGATAATGATGTCAGCTACACTAAATGTAAATACTGTTAATACATGGTGTGGTTTAGCAAAATGAACATTGTATGTGTATATATGTGACAAATCTCTCTTTCAGTCTCTCTCTCTCTCTAATTTCTCTCTTCTGTCGCCACAAACACTCACACATAAAGATGCACACACATGCAGTATATACACACACACACTTTTAAAGATTGCCCTATGTTGTTTTTGGCTTGTTTTGATCCTGTTGCACTTAGAAGAGTTGATAGCCTGCATGTAGACTAGGCACAAACCCAGTTATCCAGGTGTTTAAGATATGAACATGTATGATCTGTGCAGTTTCTGAAGACAATGTATGAAGCACACAATATCTATGAAGTACACATCCCATTGCCACCACATAATAATAGGCACAGCCAGGTCTCATATTGTAACATTCATCCACTATTGATTTCTCCAACAAATGTTATATCAGAAATTTATATTATACCTTGTTACAGTGGTTGTAATGTTACAACTGTTTATTAGTACTTAAGTATTATTTCCTAAGTATAATGTAGTTATGTGGGTATTTTTTTTTAATTATTGCTATATTAATTAGTGTTTTATAGACAAAGAAGTACAATCAAACCACCTATTTGTTTCCCACTTCATTAAGAATTTTAGTTGGAACTTAAATCATCTTGTGATAAGACTTGATGTCATTCTCGTATAAATTGCTTTGTTTGAAAGTGGCCTTCAGTCGAAAAAAATGCATTTGACACAAAGCAATGTATAGGTTTAGCTATTTCTAAAGGCTTGACAGCTCTTAACTTAGGTTGTTTGAACTACCATTGTAAATGAACAATTATTTTGCTCAAAGCATGTTATTTATATTCAGGTATTTTAATATTGATATTGCTTATAATTAAATTTATTATGTTAATGAGATACCATTTGATGCTTAGAAATGTAAGAGGTATATTATATATTGAATATTAGATCATTTGAACATCATGACCTTGAGACCTTATTGTAACTAATATCACAGTATGTTCTTAAACAATATGCAATAAAAGAGCAACCTTAACATCTATATTGTAAAATCCTATTTTATTATTAATATTAAATAACTCCCTGGAGCCAAGAGCTGCAAAGACTTTGTTTGCACTAAAATATAAATTATAAATAAAATAAGAATGTTCCTAACACAGCTGCAGCACTGATCCCAGATGTAATGATATGCCTGCTTCCATTGCCATTGTTGACTAATCTAAGGTTGCTCTTTTACTTGATTATATATATCTTTGTGCAAGACCTTCCCTGAACTTTCTATTTTGTGATGTTTATAACCCATATATAAATATATAATAAATGGAATTTAACGAGTGATCTTGTGGCTTTGCATTTCTCTTCCAGAGTGCTCATTATCTGGCAGTAGCAGGATATAATAATACAGTTCTCATAACATGATATTTATCAACATGTCTGAAGACATCAGCCGCCTGTTCCCTTTGCTCCTCAGCTGGGATGCTTAAGATTTCATACATTGTTTTATGACACACATGCAGAAGTATTCACACAAGAAGAATAAGAGGAATCAACCCCCTTTCTTGAAAAGGAAGAAACAGATTATGAACATTACATAAGAACTAAAAATAACTAGTTGTTCAGCTTTGTATTAAGTGCAAAAATTTGAACAAAACCCAAAATGCAAGTAGGTTAAAACTGTGAACTATTGATTAAGTGTCATTATGTTTGATGTTCTGCTTTTTATCTACCTGAAGATATCGATACTGTCAGTCTGTCAACATTTATACAAGAGTTGATGACATTAAAAAATTAAAATATTTTGCTAAGGTTACTAAGTATGATGTCTGTTTACAGTCATCATCTTTTGTAGTAAAGATTTGTGGGGATAGAATGTGGAGCACACTGCTTAAGTTCTACCTTTCAAATAGATGTGGCAAATAAGATCACATTTCATTGTCCTCTCTGTTGAGGGACTGGTTTGAATTTCTAATTGGCTGATGCTCAGAGATTTTTTATTTATTTATTTTGCTACGAATGTGCTATAACATGTCTGGTGGTGTTGTTGTAACAGGTTGCTTACTCAAGAATTTTCCTGGAATGTCTTTCTTCTGTTATTAGACTACCACCTAGTGGAAGAATGCATGTATTACTTTCTTTAAACTGTATTTGAGCAGCACTGTGCCCACCATTATGTTCATAAATGCTTGGATTGGAACAACACACACACACACACACACACACACACACATATATATACAGTTTATTGCATGTACAGTGTATCCACACCACTGATTGACTCAGTATGTGTCTTTATTGAGTTATAACATAGTAATACCCCTTATATCCTTATTTGAAAATATTCCTGTCAAATTATAAAAATGGAAAATGGCTTTTTGTTTTGCCCTGTGTTGTTGTACTGCACAGTAATATGGCAGGACTGTCAGGGGATGAAGTTCAGGCAAATGTTAGTTTAGTGACCTTTAAGATACGAAGAACGTGCACCTCAGTCAAAAAACTTGTTCCAGTTCATTCAATTACAAATAAGTGTTTACAGTTTTAGTGTTTGTATTTTTCATTACATGTACATGTATATATCAGTTAAATTAATTCATACATGGGTTTTGTAACAGCTGCATTCAAATGCATTAATAATATTTATGCACATGCTGAAGCATTAACGGATAGGTTCACATGGTCAAGTCTGAAACAAGTTTCCTAAATGGACATATACATCACTGTTAATCTAAAGCTAATGAGGTTTTAGCAAACTGTGCCTGGTAATCCAAGTCGATATATTCCAGTGTTACAGTCCATTTAGTGTAAATTCCCTTTCTGCGTTTCCTCAACGAGTGTCTCCTTGCTGAGTTGCAGTGGAGGGATAGACAAGGAGGAAACTTTGGGCTCAAAAAGACGAAAGTTTAGTGCAGATACCCACTTGATTTGTCCAACTCATCATTAAATAATCTGCATGTGGAGCTTGCATGTTCTCTCTGCATCCACCTGGGTTTCCCCCAGGTTCTCTAGCTTTCTCCCACAGTCCAAAGACATGCAGGTTAGGTAATTGGTGACTTTAAATTGCTCACAGGTGTGAGTCTCTAGTGATAGCCTGGCGACCTGTTCAGGGTGTACCCCACCTCTCACCCAGTGTCAGCTGGGATAAGCTCCAGCCCCCCATGACCCTGAAGAGGATAAATGGCTATGGATAATAAATAAATGAATGAATGTTTGCATGGAACAAAGACTGTGGAATTTGCCCCTCATTGATTACACAGGTGAGCATTCTGTGCAGCCAGTATGAACTGGAGGAATGATTACAGCTGGCAAAGGCATTTCAATTTTCATATGGGCAACTGACTATTGATTTTAAGACAGACTTTAAAAATGTGAACCTTTAGCTTAAATCTTTCCTATATAATGATTTCAGCTTGGATTTCTGCTACAGTTAAAGTACAGTAAGAGAGCTGCAGTATGCAGCCATAATAAGCCAGCTTTATTTATACAGAAAATGTGAAAAATAATTATGTGCACAAAAATGAGAACCTAAAATACAGTAAAAGAATAAAATTATTATAACTGGCCTACATGGACCCAAACAAACAAAACAGGAAGATCAGTCATAAGGAATTATAACTAATTGGATTTCAGTCAGATGTAAAATCCAGAGAGAGGATGACCTATTGTTTTTTCAGTGTTTGGGTTTCAGTATGGGATGCAGCCACTGCAGAAGCATTTATTTCAATGTTAGTCAGCTCTTGTCAGCTCACTTTTCAATATTGTGCCATATAGGCTACAGTTATGTTTTGCCAGTATAGGCTATTTAGGCAGGAGCAGAGATACAAGAGGTATTAGTGCACCAAATCTGTTTTTTTTTAAACAAATAAAACTAAACATTAATTCTGTGCCACAAAAAGTAGTCGTGTGACAGTGATCCAGACAGATTGACAAGTATTTACAGTATCCCATTTGAAATAAAAAAAAAATCACTAAGAATATTCTGATATTTCAGAGAGAATGTGAAGAACACAACACTGCTATATGACCACTATTTCATCTAGCAGCTGATAACAGTCAGCAGAAAAATTTGAATTGACGATAACAGAAATTAAAAAGATATTTTTAGATATTAACCTCTAAGATATGACAGACATACAGCATGTGAATCAGACAGTTACAAAATATTGGGCAACAGTGTGCAATTTCATTTGAAACGGCTGTATGATTTGTCAGAAATGACACCAGAGTCTTACAGGAATAACATGATGTGGTAGGCCTGGCTTTTTTTTAATAATAGGAAAGCTTCCTTTAACAAGCCTTTGCGCATGCGGGCTGCGCAGGTCTCCTCGTGATGACAGCAAATGACAGCACTGTTCGCTCCTGCAGAAGCCAGTGTGAGACGGCTAACCGCCAACAAACAATTCCTCTGACTCGAGAAATCTTATGATCGGCTGTGTTTAGAGAAATAGTGAACAACCAGAACGCGCTAACTACGTTTGGTAAGTTGCTGAGTTCATGCTAGCATGTTTTGTCGATTACATTTGGTCACTCAGGAGCTTGCAACCTAAAGCTAAGCTAACGCAGCTAACTAGCTTATCGTTAGCTTACCCTGCTTTACTAGCAAACGTTAGCCGAGTTTAACTTGGTTAACGTTAGCAGGCTACTGCTAGGTTAGCCAGCTCACCAGTTTGCTGTCTGTGCTCCTTTTCAAATCACTGCAAACACAAGTCCGTCTTGACTGACACAGTGTAACGTTAGCTAACACCTGGGTGTCTTGGCTTATGTCAGTTTCCTTCATAGCATTTAGCTGACCCAACGTTAATTACGTGGTTTATTTGATATGTTTCTCAGCTCGTCTTATGGTAGTCCAAGCCAAGGTAACCTAGAAAGCGGTAATATACATTTATTTAACACAACCCATCTCGATTTGTTCGGTAAATCTCGGTTGGCTAGTACACCATCAAATCAAGGACACTATAAACTTGCAGCTGAACGTTAGCAGGACATTAAAATGTTTCAGCTTTTTATGTCAGAAGTGCCCACACCCACCCATTGAGCCTGTGAAGGGAATGTCTGGCTAAAGTGTAGTTTAACAACATAACCACTGACTCAGTGTTTGTAACGTTAAGGCGTGTAAGGCCGTGGCATATAATAGCGTCCTGCCATTTAAACATCATTAATGTTTAAACACTTGATATTCCCATTATCTCTTTGTAGCATAGAGATAATTATCTCCTCATTTTTAGTGCTATAGCATTCAGTCATAGTCAAAATAAGGGAGGGCATTTATTAGGTTAAAATGCTACACTTTTACCGGTTACCACTTGTAAAATGTGAGGTTTTGCTGTTTTTCTCTGTTTTATATCATAAAACAAATTATGTTTGTGTTTTTGCTGTTTGTCAGATGAAATATGTTAAAGATCTTAAGTCTCTGTGAGCTTGTGCCTTTAAGTATAAATGATAAATGGTTAAAAATAATAATTAATTTCAACACAGATACGTCCTATATTGGTGCTGAATTACTGTAGCTCCGTATTTGCTTATCACAAAAACTAATATTTTTTACCTTCTGCCAAATGCCACATTACACAGGAAACCATGCCTTTACATTATAGTTTCAGAAGTCAGTTTCAGAACACTCTCTTTGTATGATCAAGTCTTAATCAGCTCTCATTGAGGCTTAGTCAACAGGACTTTCTTCCTCTGTAGTGATAAGTACAGATTGCTTGGAAATGGGGTCAGTTTACTTTATGGTTTGAGAGTGAAATGACTTTTAAGCTCAAGTGTTATCGAGGGATCACAGGCTTGTTGCTTTGTAACTGGATTCATAATTCCTAGGCTCATTCATTAGTTTAAAGTAGGTCTATTTTTTTTTTTGTCGGGATGCACAGTACTGAACATTTTGCAGTTGACTGATAGCAGCGGTGGTCATTTCAGTTGACAGATGTAGGGCTGAGTATTGTTTAAAAAAATAATGATACCAGTACCCTCAAAGTGATACTGGTATCAATAGAGTACTTTATTGCTACCTTTTTTTCCCCTACGTCATTCAATACCAGTAATGTGAATGGAAGAATTCAGTCGTGAAGACTGCCACCAGGCGTGTGGTAGAGCCATAATTTCAAACATTTTTAAGGAATCTCAGCTTGCCAGCTCTGTCAAATACCTCATGCTTGACGTCACCACACCACAGGCTGTATGAGTTGTAGCTACTGCAGTAATGGGCCAATCGCACATGACGCTAAATTGAAGAATGCTCCCGGTGATTCACTGTAAGCAAAACCATACCAAAAGTCATTTTTCCTACATGTGAGTACGGAAAGGATCAAATGCAGGTATTGTTTGACCAGAGACGTTTCAATACTATTTTGATCTATACCAATACCCAACTCTAAATGAATTCAGCATTAATATTCTTTATACAGTGCAATACTGTCTCCTTTTGACTTTTGGTGTTAACCTTATGCTTGGTTCATATGTGTTCCAGTCACTGCTTTATTAGTTCATGTCCTGATGTATTACCTTACTCTATACCATTTCTGAGAGTCTGCAGTCACCGAAGTATACAACTACAAGTTGGTGTAATTTAAGAGGATATGGAAGTGCAAAGCTGGTGTTGTGTATGTTTCTGTGTGTGTTCTGTTTGCCTCACTTTGTTATGACAGCTGCTGTACATTTCAAAGGATTTACTTTTGGGTAAAACGTCTGTAATTTCCTTGAAGCTATTTCACTCAATGATGTAGACTTAATGTCATGGGCAACAAGACATGGTTCAACCACCTTCATGGCTAGCCTGAACTTGCACCTCTGACCCAGTTGAGAAGGTCTGTTACAACTCAGACCAAAACTAATGGTGCACTGTGGTTTCACCTGGTGAAATGAAAAGCTTCTAACACTAGGAGGTAAAAGTGACAGCCTCTCTTGGTAAACGGGGTTAAGTTCATAGTACAAGTCATAACATGTAACTTCAGCACATGATGGACGACTGGTAAACAGTGATTCATGTTAATGATAAATACTGTTTATTCATAAGGCCTCCAAATACCGCCCTGTGATTAACTACATATCCATGCTGATGCAGCAGAGTTTATTTAGGAATTCCAGCTTAAACACTGTTTTCTCAAATGAAAGTGGAGGAGCCACATGAAGCAGGTCTTATCGGCCCTCTATACAGTATTTGGTGTATCAACATGGATTTAGGAAGACTCTGCCACTAAAGTGGGACACAGCTTTTGTGTGTATTATTTCTTCTTTTTTGTGCCACCATGACAGCTTCTTTTTTCAGAGCTGGTAGACATTGTTAGACATTCCTTTTAGGCAGTGGTGGTTTGAGAAGTGGGTGTTGTGGTCAGAAAGTCACTTCTTTGACCCCCACACTGACAGGATGCATCTGGGTGGGGTAATGCTTGCCTCTACCTAACCTTCCCAAACTAACCAACCCCGAGAATCAGACCTATACCCAATGCCAGTTTTTATTCATCAATCGATTTCAATGGGGCGGAATGGGTCTGTGATGATTTTTTTTGTTTGTTTGTTTTTGGGAGTGAAAGTTACAGTAATGTATTAATGTATAAAAAATATGGTGTGTGTGATATCAAATATAATAAGCACTATAATCATTGTTGAGTTATTGTCACTGACTGTTTCCATACATTCAAGAGCCTCTGGAGAGAAAAAAAAACTTTTCAGTGCTCTATCCTGTTTCAGGTTGTACTCAAAAAGTACTGAGGTTCAGCACCCAGCCCAGATGGTGGGAAAGGTCACTCTCAAGCCTCATGTGGGCTTCTTGGTCTACAGTACCTGCTTACTGAACAGTGCAAGGAATTATCTGAAAGGGAAGTGTGAAGAGGATGTTGGCTCAGAAACATGAATACCTTTTTGTAGAAAGTGAAATCCTTTGAATATCTATAAAAAGAACTTTGTTCCATTGGTTGGTCTATGTATGTGTGTGGGAGGAGTGGGCTGTGTTCCAATCACCTTTACTCTGTTGCTGTGATATTAACTTCATAAAGTAGGGCTGTTTTGTGCCTTGCATATTAAAAATAATTTTGAACTTTTAAACTTTGTCCTTAGATGATTTAAGTGGTTGGACTTGCTCTGGTATTTTAAAATACTCAGTTTTGTCTTTGCCCTCCGTCTGTCTCTTATGCTATCTTAAAATTAAAATGCTTACATTGATGTTATGGGTAAACGAATGGTCTTCTTGTTACTCATGTTAACGGTACTCAGTAGCTGTCCAGCCACAACTCCGATCACTCTCACACGACTCAGAGGGCTGCGGATTATGCCTTCCCTCACACTGTCTGTTGTTTGGTTTCTCTTCTGCTTTAGAGTTCCTCAGTGCTCTCCATGACTGACTCACCAGGTGGCTTTATGCAGTGAATTGTGTTGGAGCTGACGGGCACAGGAGGCCATGACAAATGGCAGTTAACCTCTCTGCTGGCCACTTAATATCGTAGTTGTTTTTTTCACTTCCTTCCAAGTATGTGAGGAATGTGCTTATTCAAGAACATGAGTGTAGATGTGGAAGCGCACCCTGAGTGTACTTGTGAGTCAGTTACCTGTCAGCTCATTCAAATGTAAAATGGAAACAAGCTATCTCTTTACCTTTTATTATTTGCCTTTAATACTGTAGATCCAGCCCCATTAATCTAAAAAGGTCCTGAATGCAAGTCAGTTGACAGTAATTTAAAGCCTTAAAGCCTAGCTGCGTTCTGTAAGTTTTCAAGCAATACAGCACCAGAGACTACTTTGATTATTGTTGATAATTGTTTTAGTCACTTTCTATCAAAAATGCAGAAATTACACAGTTTTCAGCCTCTCAAGTGTGAATATTTACTGGTTTTCTCAGCCCTCTATGCAAGTAAATGTAATCTTTTTGGGTTTTGGACTGGTGGTCAGACCTAAAGCAGCTTGAAGACCTTGGGCTCTTGGAAATTGTGATTGGCATTTTTGACTAATATGTGACATTTTACCGACTAAACAGAGAGTCGATTAATACAGATTTTTTGATGATGAAAATAATTGTTAGTTGCAGCCTCCAGTGAAAACCCACCACTCACTACATGACTAGTTTCCAGAATAAGCCACAACTAGTAGTTAGTTTGGTAGCATTTTACTTTAAGCCCTCATTATTTAGCAGTTGTAAGCACTTACATTTAATGGTTTATAACACACTGTAATATAGTTGAAAGCAGCTATAAAGACATTGTACGTGTCTATAATGTACAGTATTTGTGTTAGCAATGACTACTAGCCTATGAAGAGCCTATTATTACATCTGTTATTGATTATATTGTCATATCTGTTTATATACCTGCCTCCACGGGGCCCACAAGAGGAGTTTTAGTTGTTGACGAATGCATTAATAAACACTTTTAACTAGAGATGCAGGACATTGGAGTTTTTCCGATATGCTGATACATGACACTTTATTTGGGCGATAACTGATACCGTTATTGATATATCCACTGTTTTCCTCACCTAATTTTAGTGATCAAGTTTCATCCGTAGTGGAATTAACATCATATAATGGATGCATACTCTTACCGTGATGGCCCACCAGCAGATGGAAGCATGAAATAGAAGGCTTTTCAATGTATTTTATATTCATTCATTGTGCAAAATAAGAAAAAGCACATTGGTCGATTCTATTAGTTCATTTTAATACCAATACTGATGACGTGCGGATATTATCTATCTATTATTATCATCTCCCTACTTATAACTGCTTAAAACTACATTATTGTTGTTAAGAACATTCATTAAATGTTAATATACTGCTTTATAAGTACCAAATTGGGTGACCTAAAGTAGAGTGTTCTTATTTCCACGATCAAGTCAGCTATTTGAGCTTCTTTAGTCTTAAAAATGTCAAAAATTATGAAAGTAAATCCAAGTCACAAGTGCCATCAAAAGCAAACTTAAATAATTCAGTTAATAATGAAGTGAAAAAATGACAACACATTTCAAAAACTGTTTGTAGCAAATGGTTGATATTTCCACTGATAAATAGCTGAATGACTAATTGCTTGTGAGATTGTCTGTTATTTTTTGTTGATTGATTGCAGCACCCAGGCAGCCATCATGTTTCTCCCATGATAAGGAGCAGCTGTGCCTTGTGAGGAAATAAATATGCATTTTTCTCTCAAAACCATAAAATAACAGACTGAATATTTCTTTTTTTTTGGAGTGATATTTAACTAAAATGCGTCTTTAAACTTGACCTGCTATTTTCTTTTTTTTTTTTTTACAAAAACGATGACAATCTGTCACAGTTATTGGAGATCAGTACTCACTGTTTATTCTTGCTTTGCCATGAAGTTCAGTGTGGAGGCTATCATTATGAGTTTAAATCTGCATAACAAATTTGATTTGTCAGACACATCAGCTCTAACGTTGTGGTTGTCTGTTAGTTTGTGAACAATGACAGCGCCTTGCAGTCATTCCCACTCTGAGGCAGTTTTCTCCAGCCTAGTCTCATTCTCCTCCCAGAGCCATAACTCCACAGTTAAATCTGTGTTTGCTATGTTTGCAACCAGCCACAAAGAGGCTTTTGTGCAAAGGATTCACCAAGAAATCATTCAAATTTCATGCACTCAGCTTGGTTTGTATGTCTTGGCTGTGTATATCTGGAAAAGGGAGAGCGATTTGCATATTGTGCTATGTAGCGTCTCCCGAAGCTTGTGAAAAGCGTGCTTTTGTTGTTGTCTTCGGGCCAGTGTGTGAAGCACATGGAATGCAAATGATCACTTCCCTTGCATGACGTGAGCATCATGTGTGAGCTTATGTTCAGTGAGCCCTTTACAGAAAAGGGAACCATTTCCTGCTTCTACTAGATCCATTTCCTTTTAAATGCAAAATAGCTCAAATAGTAAATACTGATAGTATTTATAAAACAAAAAAGGATGGTAAGTTGACCTACTGTATTGTAAGTGATTGGATAAATTCAGATGCATTAGAATGTTTGTTCAGTAACAGACAAGTACACGTGCTATACAGTCCCACAGCATTGTTACAAGTCCAGTGCCAGAAAGTTACAACACTTGCGTCCTGAAAAACTGACAGGAGAAATCCTTGCAGTTCACTTAAAATTAATCTTGAAGGGATACTTACGCAATTTGATAAATCACTTCAATAAAGTAGGAGACGGATTAAAAAACCATGGTCAAGTTTATAGCAGCAGAGGCTGTCATATCCTGATTCTGCCCTAGTTACAATAGTGTAAAAAAAAATCATCTCAGTTTCTAGAGATGTCTTCAGATGTCTTGTTTTATTTAACCAACAATCCAAACCCAAACATATTCACTCTCCAGTTATATAAAAGTCTTTCTTTTTTGATAAATGAACACTATTATCACACACACCATTTGATGGGTATTGTAGCTGGCAGACGCGCTGGATCCGGCGCTAAAATTTAGCGACTTATAAGTCACCATGACCACATGGCTCATACAAACAAAAACAATGCAAGGAAGATTGATTAAACAGAACTATTGAAAGTCATTCAGGCTCACATAAAATCATATTGTGAACATTACTGTTAATGCAGGCAATTATTTTTCAACTAGTAAAGCTGCCACTGCTTTTGTCCTGTAGGCAGACATTTTTGTTTGTTTTGTCAGCTGACAGTTATGTGGTGGCTGCCGCTGGCTGACACATTACACTCCATTTCAAGAGCTTTCCCATAATAATCGACTATCAACATTGATGTGAAAATTTGTGGCAAATGACTAATCAGTTAATTTACTGATTGTTTGAACTCATCAGTTTTTTTTCTCAGGCTTGACGAAGCATCTCCAGAGCCATAGGGGGCATGATACAGCTGTGTTTACATTCTGAATATTATATGAATACTATCCATTGAAAGTGAACAGAGTTCCCATTTAAGACAGCTGCCAGAAGAAACTTAACATTTTTTGCCAGTGTGATTTTAGACTAACATTTTAGAAAATGTTTTTTGAGCTTTTGTGTAGTTTCACATTTGTACCTCACTCACTTGTTTCTGTTCCTCCTTGTCCATTTTGTGCTCCAGTCATTTACCTCTCTGCCTGTGTGAGCTGGTGAAGATGG
>JAPZEB010000022.1:34614060-34625181 GCA_029783705.1 Chaetodon striatus | reverse complement strand
GGTGAAGATGGTGAAGCCAGATATCCACACTCTGGCCCACCACCTGAAGCAGGAGCGGCTGTATGTAGCGTCGGAGAAGCAGCTCATCCAGAGGCTCAACAGTGATGTGCTGAAGACAGCTGAGAGGCTGTACCGGGCTGCATGGATCGCCAAGCAGCAGAGGATCAACCTTGATCGTCTCATTCTCACCAGGTCAGACATGCAATTATGATACACTGTTGCTTTTGAAGTGGTAGGTCAGGGGTCAGCAACGTTGGGCATGTGTGCCAACATTGGCACGCCGTAGATTAACTAATGGCACACTAGTAATAGGTATGCAAGAGAATTTTTTGAGATGTTTAAGTGCAGGATTTTTTCCCGCACATTCATTTATTTGTGGTGGCCCATCAGGATGACCACATCTGCAACCCTGTATTGGTTTTCTATCTATTTCTATAACACAAATCACTCTATCAGAGCCAGTGTTTGGTTTGTCTGTTCTGGGCTACTGTAGAAACAACATGGCATACTCAGTGGCAGAGGACCCGCTCTGTATGTAGATGTAAGCAGCTCATTTTAAGGTCATGAAAACTCAACCATTCTTTGTTTCAGGTGATTATAATCTAATGAAAACATATTAATGAATATTATATACCATTTGTGCGAGTAGATGCTAAATCATACACACTGGACCTTAAAACCCACTGTGTCTGTAGGTGGGGTGAGATCTGGTTTTCATAGTAAGAGGAAATTACAGTATATAATAACAGTAGTTGTTGTTACAAGAGATTTTATGTGTTGAACCTTAGTAATGAAAAAACTCTGTTGTACAGTGCGGAGGCTTCTCCGGCTGAATGCTGCCAACATGCCAAAATGCTGGAAGACACCCAGTTTGTTGATGGCTACAAGACTCTGGGCTTCCAGGAGACGATCTATGGCGAGTTCTTGGCCAGGTTAAGGGAGAACCCTAGACTGGTGGCTTCCTGCCTGGTGGCAGGAGAGAGGCTGAACCAGGAGAACACCCAATCAGTCACCCATACAGTCTTCACCTCACTTTATGGCAACTGTATTATGCAGGAGGATGAGAGCTACCTGCTACAGGTCAGTGGCCCTACCCGTCTCTAGTGTTATGCATTTGTAAAGCAATTTAATAGCTTCTCAGTAAGATGTTCTATCGGGTGCAACTTTTTTTTCTTGCCAACTCACAGGTGTTGCGATACCTGGTGGAGTTTGAACTGAAGGAGAGTGACAACCCTCGTCGCCTACTTCGACGGGGAACCTGTGCCTTCAGCATCCTTTTCAAGCTCTTCTCCGAGGGCCTGTACTCAGCCAAGCTCTTCCTCACTGCCACCCTCCATGAACCCATTATGCAGCTGCTGGTGGAGGATGAAGACCACCTGGAGACCGACCCAGCCAAGGTGACAGAGCGCCTCACTCCGGCCCAGCAGGAACGCTTCGGAGAGAAGGGCTCTGAAGGCTACAAACAAAGGGTGCAGGCAGCAGTGGAGGCCAATGAGGCCAAGCTGGTGGCTCTGGTCAACAAATTTATTGGTTACCTGAAGCAGAACACCTACTGCTTTCCCCACAGCCTGCGTTGGATTGTGTCGCAGATGTACAAGACTTTGTCATGTGTGGAGCGTCTTGAGGTGGGTGAGGTGCGAACCATGTGTACAGACCTGCTGCTGACCTGCTTCATTTGCCCGGCTATAGTTAACCCAGAGCAGTATGGTATCATCTCAGATGCCCCCATCAATGAAGTAGCCCGCTTCAATCTAATGCAGGTCAGTGCCACAGCATGTATTCTGTTTACACATCATACACATGGGAATCATTCTGCAGACTGATGTTGCATATTTTTTGTTACACAGGTTGGGCAGCTTTTGCAGCAGTTGGCCATGGCTGATGATGATGCAGACCCAAGACGGAAAAGCAGTTTGTCCAAATTTGATAAGGTGTGTGAACCATTGTGATGTTTTGATTTTGAGCACAACATATTTCTCTTCAAATTTACCATTCTTCATGTTTGTCTGCAGAGTTGTGTTGCCGCCTTTCTGGATGTGGTGATTGGAGGCAGAGCAGTCGAGACCCCACCCATGTCCTCAATGAACCTTCTAGAGGGCCTCAGTAGGACTGCGGTCTATATCACACATAATCAGCTGCTTGTGCTGGTAGGCTCTTTTTCAGTTGATATCCAAAGAAACAGTTTGAAGGTTTGAGTTATTGTGTGCTGCCAACCTGTTAGAGGGTAGAACTTAAGAACCATGCATCCTAAGGTTCTTAGGTAGTCTCTACAGACAAGATGAATTGATGAGATTATGGAGCACCTTGCCGCATACATTACTAAATTTACTTAAGAACCGATTAGCGCTTGCAAATCGGTGCTCGAGCACTATGTGTGAACTGTTCAAAGACCTGAGCCAAGAGGCTCAATGATGCATCGCAGACACTCCCCAGATATCTAGCTAAATAACAGGATCTGTCTGGATCTTGGTTAGTAAGCTACAGCCAGTGAGAGCGCGAGACATGGGTTATGGACAGAGACGGGCGGCACAGTGGCACTTTGGAAAGTGTGTATGTGTTTTAAGGGAGACAGAGAGAGTGACAGAAAGAGAGAAAGAGAAGGTGGAAGGTGGACTATTGCACACAATGTTTCTATAATTTATCAGCGTAATAACTTACTCTGAACCCTGCTTTGTCACGTTTGACTTTAATATTTTCTTGAAAGCATCCCCACACCCCAGGTTTTTTATTTGACCCATGCATCACACGACATACTCATTAGGGATTCCTCCAGGTGAAAGATCTTGCCATATGTGACCCCCTAAGACTCATGATAACAAATCAGCAGGTTGTGTAGTATGAACAGTACAGCATTTTGACAGCTTTGAAAGTTGTGTAGTAGTGTGAATTTATCTTAAGTAACATACATACAGGTGAAAATAGGCTAGATAGTCTGTGTAAATGTCATATGAATCAGTTGCAAACAAAGCAAAAAAATGGCAGGATGGACAGCTTATGCATGAACTTACCTCATAATCATAGTATGACTTTAGTGTATGGTATATGTATTAATACATTATGATGTTTAGGTCAGGACACCAGTCAGCTCAAGGGACTTTTTTTTTTTTTTTTTTTGTGTGTGTGTAGCTTTTGTGTTGATTCTTTCCCTCCTTTCATTGCTAAATACCTTATGTCACTGAACTTGAACAGCTTAGATTCATGTAAACTTTGGCAAGTGCAAACTTGTCATCTCAAGCCCTTCCTGAGAATAACTTCTGTTTGCTGTATTGTGCTGGTCTCAAGAATGACGTTTTCCACTTCCTGCATAGGTGGACTTTGTGCGGAATGTGATGGCAGGGGACCACCTTCGGGAGGAGGAGCACATGGCTCTGGAGACCCTGGTTGCCAACGTGCCCCAGTCTCGAACTGTGAAGAGCAACAGTCTGGAGCTCACCCCCTCCAACACCCCTCAGCTCTCCCCGGCTACCACTCCTGCCAACAAGAAGAACAGGCTTCCCATAGGTATCTACCTAACTCCATGGCCTCTAAGCCTCTGTCTTCCTGCCTCTTTTTAAAAAAAAAAAAAAAAGATATATTGATGTTCTCAGAGTGATGCAACCTCATGTAATTTCCTGATGTGAGGATCTGAAAGATACTTTGCTTTGTAGGAATTCTACAATTTGAAACAAGAACTAGAGAACAGAAGTGTAATATTTTGCCTAATGAGAAGCAAAATAAACAAGTAGAGTTGAGTGGTGATGACTAGTGAAGGCCTGTGTTTTATAGGAAGCTAATGAGCTTCTTCTCAGCTTGTTATAAAGATAATTAGCATGGCCCGGATTGAGGCTCAATTACAGAAATGACAACCAATTAAATTACCAAATATAAATGAACTCCTTTTAATTGGAATGGATGGAAAAGATGCATAGACTACCTTCATTAGCATTCTCAAGACAAATGATGCTGTAGCAACACCCCTTTAATTAGAAATGAACCACTTGTGCTTGCTACTCTGAAATATGACGTTTATACACACAATCTTGACTTACTACTTGAAATACTTTAAAAATTTTAAGATGTACTTTGTAATCTTTCTCCAACTCCCAATCTTGTCCTTCTCCTTTCCTCCTGTGCTGCCATTGAATGACCAGGACAACACTTAGCTGCTATAACATCCTGGGACCCCACAACCACCACTCTGTCTGCTCACATTCCATTAGTAACCCCTTTTGGTGGGTAGCCCGTCAGTCGTGTTACAGCTGGAGTAGAAGTTAACCCATGTAACTGTTGTTTCACCCAGTTGCGTGTTAGATAACACTCATTTAGTCCATGCTCTTAACCGCACAGTAACCTCCCTGCCTCGCCACTGTTACCTAGCACTGCTGTTGTACTTGTGCTCTCACCATGCTTGCTTTGCCTTGCACAGTGCTTTGGCTCGTTATTAGAGCTAAAATGTTTTTTTTTCCACTCATTTCGTTTTCTAAGTTTTCCCCTTTTTGCTTCCTCATTCAGCGGAATATGGCTTTTCATTACCAGGTAGAGTGGGGAAATATCTTACCTTTCCTTCTTCTGGTCTGTGCCTGAGTTATGGTCAAAATAAGGGATACACTGGTGCAGTTACTTCCCACAGTGATGGTGTCTCTCTGATGGTGTGGTTTTGTTCTTGATAGCACATATGGCATCCACTCATCTCTGAGAAAGTAAGGGCGAAATGAATTATAGAGATAATATCAAGGAAGTGGTTATTAAGTGGTTATATTGGCTCTTTGTGTTTCTAAACGAATTGTAGGGCATTAAGTGTTTCAGTGGGTACGGTTACATGCACACTAATATTGTACTATTATTCTGAATATGACAATATTACAAATTTGATATGGGTCATGTAAACAACATATTTCACTTGGATATTCCGAAATAAGCCTTATTGTGAACCATTACGTACCATTTTCCGATTAAGACGTGGAATGTGCTGCTATTATTTGGGTTTTAATAGTATTCCTTGAACATGTATGCAGCAGATTCTGAATATGTGTCTCAACTGGTGTTTTTACCACAGGTTGCGACACATGACCTCTTGCCTGTTCACAGTCGGCCCTGTGTGTTGTCATTGATGCATTATTCACAAACCAACTTGCCAACAGTTTGCAAGGCTGGGTTAGAGATGTATTGCCAAAAAAAAGCCCACTATTCTGGTTGTAAAGAGAAACACACCTACTTTTAAACATTAGGAAAGACTTGAATATCAACAGGTTTTTGGATATGAGCAAATATCATAACGCCAGTGGTTGAACAAATGAAGAGGGAGGCTCTGTTTGAGTTGTCGAACGAGTGAAAGATGGTGGATCCCGTGGAAAACAAAATCCTGACACAAGCAGCTCTAGCTGTTCCAGCTTTCCATATTTTGACATGACAAACGACATGTAAGGGCACGTCAGTCGGAGTATGCACAGCTACATGTAAACAGGAATATTAGTGGAATATCCTTTTTCATTAGCCATGCAAACCGCTTAGTAGAAATATTGTCTCTTTCAGAATAAGGGCAATTTTGTGCATGTAAACATAATCAATGTTAGATCTTAAGAAAATTCAGCTGACATCATGTGGTTTATTGAAAAGTGTGTGATATAACCAGCTTCTTTAAACCATTAAGTCCCTCTTTATACTTTGCTGGAAGCCTTGTTCATAGAAACACTTGTATAGAGAAGGAAACACTTTCTAGGATGAGTGTAATGTGGTCAAATGTCTTGATTGCCTTCATATAATTCTCTTGAGATGATTGGAGAAATGGGAACAAGACAGCCCTTGCATATTCACAACCTTAAAGGTTTACCTCACCTTACCTTACCTTAGTGCATTTGTATAGCACCTCTACTTGCTCTTTTGGATTTAATTTTTTGAAGTATATCCAGTGGATGGAGCTAAAGAACCACTGCTGTGTGCTACAGCCACAGAAAGATAGGATTGAAACATGTCGGAGTGGTTTTTAGAGTGGCATGAATGTCATGTGCTGCTTAAGTATTGCGCTATGTCAGGCCTGCCATTTTAATCCCAGAAACATTTTGAAAGCAGGTCAGTTGGTATTTTGACATGCACAGAGCACCATGTCTCAGCACAGGACATACCAAACTATATCAAGAGTGAACATGTTAATTTGTTTATGTAGAGTAAGTGTTAAGATGTTCTGCATACTAGTATGCTAAAATAGTTTGTTCAAATAATCCATCATATATAGCGTCCTTGGTTTTCTAGAGAGATAAGCATAGCTGTGTATGTGCTTGTGTGTGTGTTTTCAGCTTAACCAGTTAACTGTAATAATGGCATTTTCAGATTTGAAAGTTCTTTATTATTAACCTATTACTGTCTAACATCTAAATATGAGAGATCAACTTGTCTTTAATGTCACATCAGTGTATAGCTACATAAGAAAAGATTTGGAAATCATTGAAAAGGTAATTTTGCCATTTTTATTTGTGAAACCGATGAAGCCATTTTGACTTGTAGCTTATTTAGAAGTAATTCTCATTACTTATGAATAGCACAGGCAACACACTGGTGTGACATACCAGATGAGAGTCTTGGTTTTGTAGTTTTAATCTGGAGGCCAGAGCTGTTCATTTTCACAAATACTGTTTGGTTAAGCATAATTTCCTCATTCCTGAACATTTTTTGGGGTTTAAAACACAGCAATATATGTTCACCTTAGTGTCCTCTGAATGTAACAATCAAAAAAATAACAGTTTCCTATTAATTCCCTCCAACCCATCAACCAGCAGCTGCTCGTAGCCGCAGCCGTACCAACATAGCCCAGGAGGGGGAGGCAGAGGCCAGCTCCCAAGAGTCCCTACAGGAGCTGATGCCAGAGGAGGTGCTGGTGATTTCACTAGGAACTGGTCCACAGTCTGTCCCTGGGATGATGTCAGAGAATGAGGTAATGTGACTTGAATTAATGTAGTCATTTGCAGGAGAGATGATGATGTGATAAATTTAATGTCATATTTTTTCCTGTCACTGAAGGGGAGTAAGACTTTCAGAGTCAGTGTCATACATTTTGCAGTGCTTTGTGTGTGCTTACATCATTAAACAACTGATAAGAAACCTTGTATCTCATATATAACTAGCCCCGGATGCAAATTTAACTGTCCCCTGCTGTCTTTGAGGGAGAAAATGCCTCTAACAAGAATGACTCATGGCAAAGCAAGTTAGCAACAAAACATAAGTGATATATGTATATTTTAATGTATGCTCTTCCGTTCTGTTCTGCACGCTAGGTATTGAACCTGCAGATGGCTGATGGGGCCCAGGGGGATGGTCATGCTGATGATACCAAGCTGCATGGTAAACCAGACAAAACTCTGCGCTTCTCCCTCTGCAGTGACAACTTGGAAGGCATCTCAGAGGGTCAGTCTGCAGTCTGATGACACATACAGCTAAAACTTAACAAATTCATGTGCTGCTGTGTTTTTCTTTTATATTTTTAAAGTATCATCATAAAACCTGGAAAGTGGAAGGTGTTTTGGTTTGAGGGAAGCGCATCATTGTGATTACATGTCAGTCTTCATCTGTTTTTTTGTCACGGTTATATCAACAAAAGCAAACAAATAACAACAGAAAGAGAACTTGATACCACTCACTTTTATACTCCAATATATATTTTAAAGTCATAAGGTCATAATTGATCTATGACCTGACACCTTAGTGAATTACTGACTTACCCTGTCACTTAAGTATGTTTTCACTTATTCATTTTATTTTTTTTTCCTCAGGTCCATCCAATCGTTCTAACTCTGTGTCTTCTCTGGACCTGGAAGGAGAGTCTGTTTCTGAGCTGGGAGCCGGACCATCAGGGAGCAATGGGGTGGAGGCTCTGCAGCTTTTGGAGCATGAACAGGGTGTGTGTGTGTGTGTGTGTGTGTGTGTGTGTATGTGTGTGTGAATATCTGAATGCTTTTTCAGATAAGGCAATTTCGTAAACAGATGAAAGATAAGAAAGATTACAGATTAAGGATATTCATAAGCCAACATACTGCATGTCTCCTTCAGCTACTACTCAGGACAACCTGGATGACAAACTGCGCAAGTTTGAGATTAGAGACATGATGGGTCTGACAGATGATCGGGACATCTCCGAGACGGTCAGCGAAACCTGGAGCACAGATGTACTCGGCAGTGACTTTGACCCCAACATGGATGAAGATCGGCTGCAGGAAATAGCAGGTGGGCCTTCCTTACCTGTGATTGCACACATTCACTCCCTGCATTTAGCAAGTGAATTGATTAATCTGCACTGCCTGTGTGATCATTGCACCTTTTATGAGATGAATTTGCTGCACACAGGGAGCCTCCTTGACTGTTGATTAAGTAAGATTTAGGGAAATGTCATCACCTTGTGGTGTATGGGTGAAATAGCATCAAAAGGCAGGTCTTAAGATCACCTCAGGTACTATGACAAAATGCACTATGTTATATAGCAATGTTTATGTTTTCTTGTGAGTTTTCTGTGATTGAAAAAAATAATTTGAATTGTATTTCAGCATTTAAGTTCACATCACAAGTTGATTTGTTACTTAATTCAACAAGATAGTAAAATATAGGCCAGTGATTCTAGTTGTTTTTGTTCACATGGTTTAATATACTGTTATGTATTTAGGTAGACGTATGAAATTAGTAATTTGTGTTCCAAATTCAGTGTCAATTCCATAATGCAATTTCCTGCCTCACTACCAAATATTAACTTTAAATGATGCTTGGTTTGGGAGACACAATATATCTTAGTATTTATGCTTTTGTTTTTTAAAAGTCTAGTGTGTAGAAATTTGGGAGATATCTTGGCAGAAATTAAATATAATATTCATAACTATGTTGTTATAAGATTAGAATCTCCTGAAACTAAGAATCATTGTATTTTTTTGCCTTAAGCGGCATTTATACTTCACAGACAAAGCACTTGACTTTTGCTGGACACATTTTCCTGTCAAATACAACATGCTAATGTCTTCAGCACAAGCCTATGGCATTTTACATTGTATAAATTAGCCTAGTGTCTAGCGGACTTTTCCTCTACTCATATGAAGCCAGGGACAACAGCAGCATTTAACAAATGTAACATTAAAAAATTTGGATCCATTCCAACACACAAGGTTCACTGACAAAACAACTGTCATATACTAAACACGTTATCCAAACAAATAAAACGTGCTAACGTTATTAGCACAAGCCTATTGCATTTTACGTTGTATAAATTAGCTTAGCGACGAGCGGAGATTTTCTCTGCCTGTGTGAAGCCAGGATAAATCCCAATGTATAAATGCCTGAAGGATAAATCACACACAAGACTGAAAATGCTATTTTGTGGAGGCTTTGTCTTCACAATGTATTGTTTCTTATCTGTGAAATATAAGTATAAAAAGCTTCATTTCCACTTGAGGGAAATGGTTTCAGCTTACAAAAATAGACAGGAGGTATGCTTAGGAATAGTGTAGTTACATTTCTGGGGAGGTGCATGTCAGGCTACGGCGCTGGGTACAGTGTCGATTCGACGCAAAAGTATAAATCCCACTTTAGAATTTGCTGTTTATGTCTACTTATGGAGATGGTCCTCTTCCATGGTGTTCTCTATTTTGTTTCTGCAGTTGCCCAGAACAGATAAACCAAACATCGGCTCTAGATAGGGCCATTTGTGTTTTTGCGTCGGCCAACATAGTTTTTCTACACACTTGGCACACAGGAGAAATTTCAGTTGGTTGCAGTTTGCAAACTCACCACTAGAAGCCGCTAAATCCCACACACCAGACCTTTAAGAAAAAACTGAATAATAGTTGGTAATATTTATCTTTTGATTCTGAAATTTGAGAATGAAACAAAAAGGACCAATTTCATACTGTTAGTCTGTTTTCCTTCTACTGCCACTGACTCTAAGATTTCACTGCAAATGCAGTTATCTTCCAGTTGATAAAATACACTAGGGAAATGGACGCATAAAAATAGAAAATGAACTCTAGAGGCAAAACAAGTTATTTTCTTCATGTCCCTGGAAGTACATCCTGAAATTAGCTTGTATTATCACGGTGGCAGTATCTAATAAGTACATGCATAATCATAACGTGCTGATAAAAAAGATAAACATCTTCAGTAGATAGTGGAGAGCAAGTTCAGCCTCTGCACTCTGAGCCAAAGCCATAATGCTAAGACACAGGCTGTAAAAATGACAGGTCCATCTAATGTGAAACCAGCTGTAGACAGCATATTTGAGACTTGGTTTTATTCAGACCCACATCCTCCTGTCTCCTCTGCCTCAGTCTCTTTCTTCACAGCCTTCTCCCTGCCCATCTCTCTCTCCTTCTGTCTCTCTGACATTCACTCAGTCCCTGCAGTCTTATTGACCTTGGTTCCTTCTCATTTGCATCCACCATTTTTCATTCTTCGGAATATGGCGTTGGGGGACTTTTCCATCATTAAGTGAATTTACAGCGATTTCCTTATGTGTTTTCTCCAAGGGATTGGGTTATGAGATGCACATTAAATATCCATTAATACCTCATTATCCCACTGATAAGATTACCATGATAATGAGGCAGAAATTCTAATTGTTTCACTTCTTGTTGTGCCACTCATTTAATCATCCACCTGAAAGACAAGTACTCTGCGCCCCTACCTTGAAGACTGTAAACACGGACAGCGGGATAGAGCTCTCCCACCGCCAATGAGAGCCCTGCCCCCGCCAACATCAGTACACACTGTTGCCTCGGCGCTGGCATGCATGTGTGCTCATGGTGTGTGTGTGCCATGAAGTGGAAGCATGACAAACCAGGGGGTGCGGCTACCACAGGTCGACTTTTTGGTCTTGAGCCTTGGCCACTGACTCCAACTCACACCTGCTAGCTCTTCCACATTCTTCCGCCTTGTTAAGCCATGGCCTCCCAAATGGAGATGGAGGGACAGCGTGCTGAGGACTTTGTGGGAGGGTAGGCAAAGCGGTAATTTGGTTGTGAGTAATGCTAGGTTTAATCAACAGCTCAAAGTCATGGCCCTGGAGGCCGGGGCAGGGTGAGATATTACAATTAACCTCTGACCTTTGGAACAGTGCCAGGAGCCAAATCTAGTCAGCGGTCAAAAAGCTTTTCTTATCTTCCTTTGCTTTATTCA
>JAPZEB010000022.1:34601501-34613960 GCA_029783705.1 Chaetodon striatus | reverse complement strand
GTTAGGCCTAGGCGTCCTGAATGTTTTATGAACAGCCCCGGACTTCTCAGACTCGTAGCGAGTTACTGCTCAGAGGGAACTCATTCAGCGGCTCCTCTGGCAGCAGCACAGCGTCACTCCCTCTCCTCTCTTGCCATGCATATAACAGGAGTCAATGTCGTCAAGAGATTTTGTCATAAATCTCTAATAATGTAAACCTACGTGACGCCCGTGGCTTGACAAAAAATTACATGTATATAAATATGCAATAGCTATCGTAACATAACAGCCTGTTGGTGATAAGAGGAGAAATGGCAGAGCATAAAGGTCCAGGTGGAAACAAAAAACAATTCCATCATTTAGGATTTTACTTAAAGAGAAGGAAAGCACCTGTTGATTTATATGTATAGATCCCAGGGTACATGTTTTTATATTTGGGAGCTATCAAATGTGTAATTTGAAGTAGATTTTACTTTGTTGTGCTGTTAATCTTGTAGAATCTGAATCTCATTTTGATTTACTAATGTTGAAGACGTGGTTTTTGTTTAGTTTTTACTGAATAATTGAAGACAGACTGTAAGGTTGACATGTAAAACTATATCAATTATTTTGTTGCAATTCTATGTTTTTAAATTAATTATATATAAAATATTTTGTCACCAAGAATATTGTTATTGCAAAATTATGATGATATTATTTTAGTCCCATATCGCCCACCCTTGCTACAATATAAAATTTGATATCTTGTGGGCATAATTTCTGTTGTGGCATTCTCAACTTCATATGTTGCTCATATTGAAAATCTGAATAATTCATTAGGACTAATTACAGCATATGAATCAACACCAGTGCCACAACAGTACATACAGGCTTGGTAAAGTACAAAAAGGTGCCTTCAAGATGACTTTGCGACTCTAGAGGTGATTTACTTTTCCAGACAAAAAAAAGCTGGCTCATGCTGTGGAAGGAGGTTAACTCTTTGCCTCTCTCTCTCTTTCTCTCTCCGTCTCTGTGCTCTCAGGGGCAGCTGCGGAGAACATGCTCGGCAGCCTGCTGTGTCTTCCTGGCTCGGGTTCAGTGCTGCTGGACCCCTACGGCTCCACCATCTCAGAGACCACAAGCGAGGCCTGGAGCGTGGAGGTCCTTCCCAGTGACTCAGGTAGGGAGCTAGGTTCGTTCTGGTCGACTCTTCACTTCAGTTACTGTCTCGATCCTTACACTTCATCTCAGTGACAGTCTCAAATGCGTGCACATGCGTGTGTGTATGCATGCATATCAATGTTTGTTAGCTATAGTGGGGGTTGGGACACCAGGTGCGGTTGTACGGTATTCCATACCAAAAATGTGTGTGTGCATCTGTCATCATATTTGTGTGCACTAGCCTGTCTTTCAGGGCAGATCTGTGTGTGCCAGTAAAAGGCAGCTCAGGGTTTCCTTAGAGGGACCACCAGGTGTGTTTGCACCTGTGGTGGAGCAGTAGGGAAGGAAGCACAAGGACAGCAGCTGTCCTCAGTCAGTTTACATGGTGTCAGTTTTTTATCTTGCTAGACTTAAACATTGCATTGCTTTGAGACTTGTCTTTACATACTGTATTGTTATGACATTATTCACGCAGGGCATGAGCTTAAATAAGTTGTCAGTGCCAATCCAAATGTAAAAACAGTCTTATAAATCATAGATGATACTTTCTTTGTCTGTTCTTGCAAAGTGAACATACAGTCCAAACCTTTTATTAATGAGAAATTATGTGCTTAACTCCCCCTTTTGAAAACCAGTGTTTTGTGAAAATCAGTAGAGTGCTTTATTAACAGCGTTAAGTGTTTCTTTGAAAAGCCTGGGCCTCATGTTAATTGAAGTAGTACACCATTTCAATATGTGCAGTGCAGAAATGACATGCATGAGTGTCTTGATTGCTTTTTGTTCCGTTTGCTGCCCCTGTTCTGCTCGGTAATAGCGCGATCGGAGGCTTGCTTCGAGTAGACCGCTTGTTTCATGGCTAGGCAGCAGAAAACTACACTCTGAAGAGCACTTCACCAACACATTATTACTAACGAGCATGCAAATGAGTACTGCTGTTAGTATGGAGCCTCTGGGTTCGACCCAACAGCTCCGTTGGGTAGCCAAAGAATTGGCCGTACTAGCTTTATGGTTTGGTTTGGCAGTTATAAGACATGATAATGTATGCTTTGTTTGATTTCATGCATATGTGCGCACTTGGTTTCCCAATGATCGTAACAGGAGGGGGGGTGGAGAGAGAGAGTGAGAGAATGACCATCATCTGTTGCAAACTGCCATGAGTACAGTGAATAATAGGTTTCTTTTGAATGTATCCACATTTCAAGTGAGAAATACACACATTCTTGTCTCATATGTCTTTTTTTCTAAAGAGGGAATTTTTATATGTATTTTTTCCCCCCTTTGGTCCATTTGCAGAAGCCCCAGACCTGAAACAGGAGGAGCGTCTGCAGGAGCTGGAGAGCTGCTCAGGGGTTGGCAGTACCTCCGATGACACAGAGGTCAGAGAGGTCAGCTCGAGACCCAGCACACCAGGTCTCAGTGTTGTCTCAGGTATAAATCTAAACTACTCCCTCACCCATTTCCACTCTCTAACATCTACCTTGTCCAGTTAGGTTTCACTGAAACAATCAGTTCTATTTTGATCCTTAAGTAACTTTTGTCCTCTACAAGTTAAAAAAAAAAAGTCCTGGTTAAATAAACTGCTGTTCCCCACCCTCCTTGATGCTGTGTAGAGCGGTCATATTGCTGGCAGGGTTGTTAACCAGTGTAATGAGGTCAGTGTTCATTTTCCGTGTAACGCAGGTTATTGCTGGTTGTCTTTTCCGTGGGCTCAGGCGGACATGCTATGTTGACACGCATGAAGTAGTATCCTAGATTAAGAAGCCAGCGGTGATGTTCGTGGCTCAGCTCACAGGAAAAAGTCCCACGGGATGCGGCCGATGGATAGTCTGCATCTGATGATCACTCTTATCTGTGTCTCTCCCCTAACCCATGGGAGCTTACGCTACCAATTTAGAGTTCCCAGTGGGTTCCCATCTGAGAGAGAGCATACAGTATAGTAAAGAGAAAAAATATCCTCTTTTGTTTGAGACATTGAACACGCAGGTTTTGTTTTTTGGCAAGCCAAAGTATTTTACTGTAGAGGTGATACTGAGTTGCTTTTGTCCTGAATGTCAACTGTTTTTGTGTTGTTTTATTTGCTGCTGCAGGCATCAGCGCAACCTCAGAAGACATCCCCAACAAGATCGAGGACCTGCGGTCAGAGTGCAGCTCAGACTTTGGAGGAAAGGACTCTGTGACCAGTCCAGATGGGGAGGAGTCAGGCCACGGTAGGAGAGTGTCACATTCCCGCTAGGCTAGCTAAGCCATCAGTCCAGTGTCTATCTGGTCTAAACAGCATCAAGCCAGAGCTATCAATCCCTGTCGCTTCAGCAGCTGCCACCAAGTTCAATCACTTTTAGTTCTCAGCAACTGTAATTGTTGCATAAAGTTACAGTGTAGAGTTAAATATTCTTTGTTAGCCTGGCTAGGGAATCACCAGGCTATTATCTTTTTAACTAAAGTTATAAACGATTTCTTAAAATAACTGCAATGTGAATTTGTGCATCAGCGGTTAATTTACTAAATGTTCTTAATTGTCTTGTATCCTCTTGTGTTTTTACAGGAGCACACCATCTGACATCTCCACCCTCACAGGCCGATTCCTTACTGGCCATGTTCGATCCCCTCTCCTCCGGTGAAGGTAATTTGCACTCCCAGAATGCTCTGCAGCCAATCAGAGCTAGAAATGAGTGTCATTAAATCCCTACCCTAATGTCGCGGGCTCACAGAACAGCTTGAGCTCGGTGGAATGAACCAAAGGAGTGCCTGTGCCCCTCACACACGCCTTACCCCAATTACTGGTCATATTAGAAGCGCAAATTAAATGTCAGTTCATTTGGCCCATTTAGTATCCCGAATTATTCTTCGCAGTCTTTGTTCCTGTGCATTGTGTTTATAGCGCAGGTGGGAATTGTGTGAGAGAGGAATGGTCGTGGCTTTGTGTCTGTGGCAAGGTGAAGGGATGACAGGTTGAGAGACCTCACCCCAGGCTCTTTGGCACTGTCCCCTCGTCCCACTGTGCTCATGGCACGAGGCTGCCATTGGAAGCTTTTCAGGAGAGAGAGTCTACCCTTGGAACAGGTGGCCTACCTATACCTAGGGCTCATCTCCCACTAACATCTCTCTTAAGCACTCTCCCCCACTTTTGAGGTGTTTTTTTCTAGTGGTTTTATAATGTTTAGCTACTCTTTAGAAACAAATGCCACAGAACTACCTCTCAGTAAACCTGCGTGCAGAATTTCATTAGTTTATTTAAAGCTTTAAAACAGTTCAATACAAATATCTGCTTAGAGAAGTCTTTGTGGAGCCTGCAGTGAGCTGGTTAGTAAGCAACTCAAACACTAAAGAGAATACAAATATGAAGTGCACAGGGATGTTTAAATATTATTCATTTTCATTTATTTTCAGATTTTCTCACCCTTTTATCTTCTCTTTTATCACCTCAGGCTCCTCCACTGGAACAATAGTGAGGCCCAAAGTGCACTACGCCAGGCCCCCTCACCCTCCCCCCGATCCTCCCATCCCTGAAGCCAGTGCCCTGGGGCAGGAGACGCGCCACTCTCTCTTCACGCCCCACTGCCTGGCCCAGGCTGAGCTGGAGCACACCAAGCAGCGCCACTCCTTCCCTGACAGGCTGGTCCGTAGCCGCAGCTCTGACATCGTGTGCCCAGGCCGCCGGCCCACAAGTGACCCCGGCCTTAACCGGCGGGTCGCGGCCGAAGAGCGCGACCCTGCCGGGGCCTTCGCCTTAGGACCGTCCTCATCCCCCAGCAAGGACTCCCTGAAAGGAGAGGTAAGCAGCTACAGTTGTGTTTTCATTAATGTCACTGACGAACAGCTTAAAATTAAATACAAGGTTTCTTTTGTAGCGAGTTTCAGCTGTTGTGTGTGATAATCTACCTGCTGGTGTCTAAGTGAATCTTGATATATCCATCCAAAGGTTGAGGACAGGAAAGACAGTGACGATGAGAAGTCTGATCGCAACAGGCCGTGGTGGAAGAAACGTTTTGTGTCAGCCATTCCCAAAGGTAAGGAAACTAAACACATGGTCATTTTAAGCATTGTAGCTTTTTGAAACCAAAAAATCAACGTCTATACATTTAAAAGTGATCTGTTTGATTGCAGCGCTCCTTTTATTTTTGTTGCAAGAAAAAAGTTCTCCTAATCACAACCGACAGGAAATATCACACTTTAAAGAGCAGAGCGAAAACCAATTTATAATGTGAGAAAGAGAATGATGATCCATGTTGTCCACTCCATTGCTGATGCTCCAGTTGGAAAATCATGTTTCTTGTTGTTTGAAGTTACCTCAGAGACGTGTCCAGTCCTTTTTCTCTCACGTCTCACTGGCTGCAGATTTATATAGACTTTTCAAAGCTAATCAGTCATCAGAGGAGCTTTAGCTGCGTAGATTGTATGGCTGTAGCCCTCCCAGCAGTGCTGTCAGCCAGCGGCTAATGGTCATTAGATAGACCTTTCTGTCATCAGCACTGATAGATGACACATCTCTTGTTGCAGTCCTACTCTACAACCATCTCTCATACATCTGTCTGGGAAATAATGAGCTGTGCCCACACAGAATGACTGCTTATTACTCTTTGAGATAATGATGTTTCTTAAGTAAACATTAAATTGATATTCATAAAATGGAGGACGGCATGCACATGGAAGTAAGGAGCCGTGAAGCTTAAACCACCAATCTCCAGCCAAACCTCTGTAGAGTCCATTGTGTCTGTCCTGTTGCTCTGCATGGTGACGCACAGTCAGTTGTCCATCAGAGCGGCAGCCTGTGTGTGAAAGGCCAACCCTGTCTGTTGTGTTCCTCACAGTGCTGTATTGGACGGCTGAGAGTGATGTCCCAGGTAACGCTTCCACGCTGTTGTCATTCAGCTAGCTTTTACTGCTGGGGCCAGTGGCTGCGTCCCCATGCTGCTTTGTAGATTTTGCCTTAGAGCTGTAGAGCTGTGATGTGACATGGTTGTAGCCTGAGCTCACAAGCCCACACTCCTCATCCATGCATCCGTTTTTATCACTCCCTTTCTTTTTTTTTTGCTACAGTATGTTACCATTTTACTATATGGAGAATACAGAATATCAATGTAGATACTCCACCCAGTGTTTTCTGTGTGTGTCATCAAATTGTAGACCCTGTGTCTCTCTCGTTTGTCCTGTTTGCACATTAGTGTTAAAGGTAAACTTTAATATTTTTGAACTTGGACTCTATTTTTTTTTATATTTTTGTGTCTGAGTGACTAATTGGAACAACAGTTTTTGAAATTGGTCCAGTATCGAGAGAGCCGCAGCAGCGAAACAGGCTTCAATCTAATCCCTACTGGCGATTATGCACTATAAATTTACATCCATTTAAAGTACTTGTTTTTGCCACTGACTCAGATTGTTATTAGAAGTGTCTGACAACATTATGGAAAAACCCTACAGAGAAATAAAATGTTTTTCTAGCCTTTTGCTGGCTGCAAAGGGCTGCGAGTCGGAGTCGAACTCGCGGTTGCTGAGACCAAGTCTCACTGAAGGAGCAGTCTGGTTCTGAAAACTCAAGCGGTGACTTAATGGCAGGAAAAGCAATGCTGGAAATATCACTGAGAGCTGGAGAGACGAGTGCTGAGAAGAATTTGTCGTGTTGGAGTACAGAAACCAAAGCTTAGTGTCATCTTAAAGATTTTTAATGTCTGAATATTTAGCTGATTGTAACAATGTGGAAAAGTCCGCGAGTTTTCACAACAAGACTTCTACTTGTGCAAGACTTGGTTACACACATTAGCAAGCAGACCAGATCAGCAAAAGGTAAATATTTTATTTCTCTGTAGGGATCCATGTAGCACCCAACAATGTAATAATTTCCTAAAAATGTAATAACACCTGAAAATGTAATAAAATTTGCACTTAACCTGATCGGAATGTAATAAAACCCAGTAATGTAATAACATGTCCTGACTGATATTCCATTTCAGGTAGGACTTTTTTTTCTCGGAAACTGATTATGTAACAATTTTCATAAAGTAATAATTTTAGAAAATATGCTTTTGTTCTCGTAAATGTAAAGTATGAAAGTTAACAAAGTGTTACCATACTGCACTGCACTATATTATACTATACTACATGAACTGAACCAACTGAAAACACTAACATCTGACACTGATCACATGCTTTCAGTGTAAACTCTTGGCTTTATGAAGAATTTGAAACTTTCAACTGATGGCAAGTGGTGTATTTTTATCAGGCAAAGGTGCAGTAAACAAAAATCTCTATCAATGGCGAATGAACCCGTCCATAACGATGCTGACTGGGCCTTATGCAGGGATCGTACATTAGACCAGAGTTAAGGTTAGACACCATCAGAAGATGGCAAAAGCTGCAGGAGATGGCTAACAATACAAAAGTGAGCGATGAGAGAAAAACAGGCATTTCAATCTCTGCGAAATGTTTCCTTTTTCATCAAGTCAACAGTAATTCTAATTGAGTGGAGTGTCTCCTTTGCCTGGCATGGGTATGGGTAGAGGGGAGTTTACACACCCAAATATACCCAATGGTTAGGTGTGTGATTTCGCCTTAGTGTACAGTACAATTTTTTTTGTAACATTATTACAATATTATTATTATTAGTCATGTTCTTACATTATTGGGTTTTATTACATTTTCGATCAAGTTAAAAGCAAAGAATATTTGTATTACATTTTCTGAGCCTGTCAGTGACAAATACAAGCGCTTACAGTGGACGTAAATTGACAGTTGCCCGTAGAGATTACATTCCAGCCCGTTTCGCCACTGCAGCAGCCGTGGTCTCTTTCAGTACTGGACCGATTTCAAGAACTCTTGTCTCCATTAGTCACTTAGGCAAAAAACATGGGAAAACAAGGTCCAGGTTGAAATATACCTTTAAAAGGATAAGCATCAGCGGGCCTATATACATCTATATTGACTGGATTTTTTATAACTTACAGTGGAACTTTGTGATATTCTGCTATGAACCAATGGTTTAAAAAAAAAAAAAAAAAATCACCATTTCAATATTATTTTGCTTTTTTCTCAGTGAAGTTTGACACTGGACTTTTTGGGGAATGTATGATGCCATACATCCTACATTGAGATTTTTAGTCTCAATACCAACCATGAAAATATACCAAATAATTTCCCAAAGTGGCTGTCAGCAGGCGACTCATAATCAGCTTGTCATCCAGCGATTGTGAAAATGATGTCAGTGCACTAATTGCAAGCCTCTCCTCTACAGCGCCGATAGCTGCATTTCGGAAAAGGGACAAGCACGAGAAAGACGACATTGTCCCAGAGCGTGTTCCACAAGGTCTGTCCTGGTTCGGTTTAATTACACTCCTAATTGGGGACAAAATGCAGATATCTAATATGGTGGCTTTAACTTTAATGAATCTTGTGTGTTGGTGGGTTTATCAGATGACCCATTGCCCAGACAGAGCTCTCAAGCACAGGCAGCTGAAGACATCCTGGACAAGTACAGGAACATCAAGAGGACCAGCCCGAGTGATGGAGCCACAGGTGGAGCTTCTTACGATGGTACAGGAGGTCAGGAAGTCCATTTTTTCTATAAATTGCTATTGCATACACTTGCAGCAGATAAATTGATTCATGTGCCTGTTTTTGTTCATGTTGACAGATCTTTGTGTTGAGGACAGCGTTCACGACTCTCCTAGAGAAGACACTCTGCAGAACATTTCCACAGATGACCTCCCAGACTCAGCCAGCCAGACAGCACAGCAGCATGACTCCAAGTTCTCTTTCAGGTGAGAAATTATGGAAACCCAATTTACAAACGATGAGGCTTGCTGCTATAGTCTGTGTTACAGGTGTTACATAGTGTTTGGGTACATACAGATTACATTACTTGCACATCACTCCCACCATCCTTTCGTTTTTTTTAATTTTTTTAATAAATACTTAGTAAAATGACTGACACTACAATTATAATCTGAAAGTTTCTACCCCCAGCAGCAGCAGCAGAGTAGCAGGAGTCAGATTTCTCTTTGAAGAACAGCTGACCGACAAAACGATGGCAGTGGATTTGGTGTCACAACAAAAGTGCCTATTTGGCAGTATTTTGGATTTAAACCTTGTCCTAATAGGAAATCCGTTAAAGTTCATGAGCAAAAAGGAGTTGGTTACATTGCTAAGAAGCAGCTCTTCTTCTAACAACTCACTGTGGCTGCTGCTCCTGTTCCATTGCTCCCTGCAATATTTCAAACTGATCCGCTGTCAACAAATGCCAAAAAATGACCATGGTCTCGTTTTGTAAACACATCTTTTATAAACGAAAGTGGCGAGTGCTAAGCTCAATGAAAAACACATTGCATTTCCTGTGACTACTTCATAATAAAAGTCAACTCATTTCGCCAGTTAGATGCTTTTTATGTGAAGCTGCTGCAGTAGGAAATGTTCAGTTTGCATTAACAGCAACTTAACACAGAGCACTACAGATAATGAACGCCATCCACCTGTCCAGTATAATCACTAACACGTGTTGTTATGAGTTTATTAACCAGTCGGAACATTTCCTCTCTGTGGCATCTCTGCAATCAATCACTCAGCACTAATTTTCTAAGATACTATTTGCCATTGCTATTAATTACAATTTTATTTGTTTGTGTCTTCCAGTGATGCAAAGAAGAAGTTGCGGTTGGCGTTGTGTTCTGCAGACTCAGTTGCTCTGCCCATCATGGCTCCTGCAACCACTCGAAACGGGCTGCCTGACCACATGGACTCTGAAGGTAGGCGGTCTTTGTGCATCTGTGCTCAATCTGTCTTGTATTAGTGCTGCTGTAGTGACTATAATAACAGGAAATAACATATAAAATGATCATAAAGCACACTCCACTGAAAACATGATAAGAGTTAGAGTGTATTATTTCAGAGCTGCTGTGAACTTGGTACTATCTACCAGACTTTAGGTATCTTTGTCGCATGTCTCCATGGGGAGCAGGGTACAAGCCCTTAATGTTGGCAAGCATCCAACCTGCTGAAAGTGTCCTTAAGCAAGACACCAAATCTGTACCACCTTCACCTTCTGACTCGCCTTCCAAGGTTTGGGGCAAGGTTGAAAGAGTGGGGGGTGGTAAAAGAGAATTCCCATATGGTCACAGTAAAATATCCCATTATTAAACCACCATGCATATTAAAAATACTCGTGTAACCAGATAGATTAATATTGGGCCAACATTTTACCAGAAAGATACAAGTATTCTGATGCTGCATGAAATGAAGATAGACCTATTATGCGTTCCTTATCAGTCCCACAGGGTACCACCGTCACATCAGGACAGTAGCAGGCAGAATCAAGTGACATCCTGTGAAATAGTCAACAGTAAAACCAGAAGACTAGATCTTTTTGGCCATCAGTCACGTTGTCATGCAGAGGCAGCAGGTTGATCAGATTACAGCAGCCAGCCATTCCTTTCTGAGCGGCGAGCGGCATTGTCTAATGCTGTCTCCCCATCGTCCTCTCTCTCTCAGACAATGAGATCGTCTGCTTCCTGAAGGTCCAACTGGCAGAGGCCATCAACCTTCAGGATAAGAACCAGATGGCCCAGATCCAGGAGACCACGCGCTGTGTCAGCCGCTTCGACGCACGCACCTGCAGGAAGCTGCTGGCTGCCATTGCGGAGGATTACAGGTAACTGTGGAGATCTGGAGAGTCGATGCAAGCTCACTTAGAGCACCCCATGGGTCTTTCATGTTGTTATCTTTACTTTGTTTACCACAGAGATGTCGACAGCAGTACAGTGGCAATAATACAATACAAATTTCTGTGTGTGTTTCCTTTAGAAAGCGGGCACCATACATAGCTTATCTAACCAGGTGTCGTCAGGGCCTACAGACCTCTCAGGCCCACCTGGAGAGGCTCCTCCAGAGGGTGCTGAGAGACAAGGAGGTGGCCAACCGCTACTTCACCACCGTCTGCGTCCGGCTTCTTCTTGAACACATGGAGTCCAGGATGCTTGACTTCATCAAAGGTATCTCAGCATTTTTTCATTCAGTGGAACTAAATGTGGCCATGTGGACGTGTTTGTCCTTCAGCTGGCAGAGAGTGGAGAGGATCCTGACCTTCCTGACATCCTATTTTCTGCTGCCTTTTGCATATTATACATGATTTACAAGTCAGAGGTATGATGGGAGATTTGTGGTGTACCTTTCCAGTTTGATGTTTTAATGTCAGCTAATATGATATTACTCCACATCTTGGCAGCCCTGTTAGTAGACGTATTCCCTTCATTGTATTACATTATAATCCTGCATGAACAACTCTAACTCTCTTTTTACCTGTTTAAACTCCCGCTCAGTCTCACAGTTGTAACTTATGTAGAATTCAGCAGCTAGATAATTATCTTAGTCTAAAAGAATTTGTCATCACAATTTTTGCATAACTGCACTAGTTGCCCATTACTTTTAGAATACATTTTAAATGTTTTATTAATCGCCAACAAAGCAATCCATGGCCTAGCTCAAGATTATATTTGAGAATTTTTAACCCCTTACAGCCCAGCCAGGCCTCTAAGATCAGCTGATCAAAACATTGTAGCTGTTTCACCAGCCAGATTAAAGGAAGGGTGACTGTACCATTTTGGATATGGCCCGTCAGCTCTGTAACAGCCTTCTCCTTAGTGTGAGATCAGAAAACCCTGCTGCAGCTTTTAAGCACCTCCTTAAAACTCACTTTTACAAGAAGGCCCAGATCTATCACTAATGTTAAATACTGTTTTATTTTTCATCCTACTTTTAATATTACAATTACATATTTAAAGTGTGCTTGTTTTAGTGTCATCATGTTAGCATTTTTTATATCTACTTCCATATTTTTGCACTTTTATCTGTTTTAAATCCAAAAGTTTTTTATTTTATTGGCGTTCTATGTGGTTTATATGCGATTGTCACCTATATTTGCATCTTATTTATCTATATACATTGTGATTTCCGTTAGTTAAGTTGTACCTACATTATATGGGCTTATTTCTCTTATCCAAATTTTAATTATTTATGTTTGACTTTACTTAAACATTCATCAGCTGTTTGATATATGTGCTCTCATGTTCTTAATTTTTGTACGCAGGGTGTCTACAGGTTCTTCGAAAGTCTTAAAATGTCTTGAATTCAATGTTACAACATAAGTCCTTAAATAGCCTTGAATTATAATTTGTGAGGTCTTAACCACTACAAACATTTTATCTTATTTCATTATCCATTTTTTAAACTGCTTTTTGTTAAAATGAGTAAAGCCTTTCTATGTAAAAGTCCAAAGTCCTAATGTTACAAATCTTTAAAGAACTATTATATTGTCATTTTACTTCACACTTGCACTACATAACACTTACCTCTGCACAA
>JAPZEB010000022.1:34525611-34554767 GCA_029783705.1 Chaetodon striatus | reverse complement strand
TGTTAGCTATAAAGACCAAAACAATTTTTGTAGGCTGTAAACATGTTTATTTCTGCTGTTAAGTTGAACATTTTAACATAGGGGTCTATGAGGGTTGGCAGGTGTTTGGAGCCAGCCTCAAGAACCGCAGTTTTGGGCACTTTTGTGTTGGCTTCACTTTTCAACCCTGCAGGTTGCCACTTGGTTGCAATCTGCTAGTTGCTACTAAATTCCCCTAAATCTTAACACATTGCTCCCTTGAATGTTAAGTTGTTTTTTTTGGTTAATACTTTTTGCATTTTAAAACCCTAATTTATCAAAAGTGCATGAACATGGGCAGCATTTTTGACCTAGAGCTGAGTCAAAACAAATAAACAAAGAAATCATAAATTAAACATTATTAAGGCATTACACTTTGTTTAATGATATTAACATTAATTATATCAACTCAACAATACAATCAACAAAAATATCTGGTTTGTTATTTAATAGTGTGATCTACTTGATATAGACTCATTAAAACAAGGAAATAAATCTAGATTATAGGCTCTGTTTCATCTCTTCAAAAGTCATTTTTATTGTTTTAGCTCCAACACTGAACAAATAACAAAATATTTCCTGTTTTTGCATTAGATAAACATGGGTTTGTGCTTGTTGTCTGCAGCTGAATTTGACAAGTTGGAAGAAATTCCCTGGTCTCATCTTCGTGTTACAACAAGCTCAAGGAAGAGATAGAAACATGAGATCTCTTCTTGGATTTATGCTTTCCAGTGGGGATAGCTGAAAACGTCATTTCTAACCGAGAGCCTTAAATGAGCAGTTCTGAAGCGTGCTTGATTGACCGAACCTTACAGCCTGTCATCTAATCAGCGAGCTAACCAAGTCTGTGCTGTACTTACCTTGCCATTCACTCTCTGTTGTTGTTGGAAAGCTGATAGACCAATTCACTTTTCTTCTCTCACAGCTATAGTAACAAAGCCAAGACGCACATGCACTCTGAGAGGTCTGGATGATTCAGTGTGCTGAATGCGTGCTGACATTTTTTCGTTTGTGAATACTTTATAATCCCAAGTAAAAAAATAACAAGATTAAAATGAAAAGGGGGAAAGATAACCAAGATCTTAATGTGTGTGGTCATGAAATGTAGTGCAGCTTCGTGTCACTTACATTTGGATTTCACAACATGGCAACTTGTCACACAGCTCCAGTCACATGCGTGGTCTCCTCCTGTGGGCAAAACAGTGAGTGTAATGTGGGTTAGTTACAAGAGACTGTGGCTTGTTTACTTATCTGAGCGATATGACAGGCTGACTGACGATGAGCCTCTGAATTTTGTTGGCCCTCTTTTCCCATCCGGCAAGTATCTGACAACCTTGATTAACATTAATACGCCCAGCTATAGGCTTTATGTTAAGCACTCGTGTGACAGAGACACAGAGATGTTTGGCATGTTTATGTTACGGCATAACATTTATACACTATACCAAGATGTAAAGAGACACAGTAAGTGAGACCAAAATACTTTCTAAAACTTGGCTCTATGACAAATTGTGGATGCAATATATATAGATATAGATATAGATATGGATATAGATATAGATATATAACAGCTATAAAATGAGTGAACTAGATTCAGGCACCAATTCTGTTGCTGCTGATGGACTTTAGTACCACAGTATTTGAGAACACACTCTTCTGCTCTTGTAACAAATATGGACCACGATCCCTTGAGCAGAAATACATAGCTCTCCTTTTATTATGTTACAATGCTAAAAAACAATAATATAGACCCTTAATTGAACACCTGGATTTACGTAAACATGACATTCTGTCAATTCAGTTAGTTATTTAAGTTTATGCATTATACTATCATTCATTATAGGCAACATAGCAGGGGAGAACACTGTGAACATTTCTGACATGAAAGATTTTATTAATCATAATATATTTTACAAAAATTGCAGCATTTCCTTATCCAAAGGTAAGTGAAGGAAACAGGGCTGAACACAGTTTCCATTGCTCACAAATACCATTTTTCCACCAAAATAAGAATATGCATGAGGGTTGTTGTTTTTTTTAGATGTGAGAACACCTGCTAAAAATAGGCCATAGACTGCCTTCCTATTGCCAGGAGGCAATTTTAATTTTTTCCACTAGTGTGTAATGTCTAACTCACAAAACCACCAGTAACTACTTAGTAAACAGTAGAAAGCAGCACGGAGGCAGGTGAAAATGTTAAGGTGGTCACTCTTTTTCTGTTGTTTGTTAAGTCTCTTTTAAGTAAATGCAGAGTAACTTCGAGCTGTGTTTTTTGGATGGAGAGAGACAAAATTCGTGGTTGAGATGATGGAGAGTTGCGGAAGTTTCCAACTCTCTAGCCATAAAAGGGGTAAAATTAGCATGTCCAACCACATGCCATTTTTCCATCACTGCTGACTGGAGCTGGAGCCAATAAATACTCATGACCACTGCAGAGTCATTTGCCCTAGGAATGGGTATCCATGGTAACCGTTTCCATTAAAGACAAAAGCCAGATGTTAGTGGATCTTAGTTAGCTTTTGTCTAGTGGAAAAGGGGCTAAACAAATTAAAAATCTGGTTTTCATTTCAGGTTGTGATTATAGCTTAGACCCTTTTGTGCACTCATTGGGGACTCTAGTAAGCTTTGGAAGGTAGGTATTATCATGTGCACATGAAAAGCTCACAAGGCTCTGTTCTAGGTCCCATTTTATTCTTCTGCTGTTATGCAGATGATATGCAGCTATTTTTTATGATTATACTCCTACTTGTTACAGAACAATGTTTCCAAGTTCATTCATCATTCTCAGTTAATATGTTCTAAATGTCTAAATGTTCTAATGGGAAAAATTGTTTGTCAGTGTTAGATTCAGGAAAATGTGTATTATTCAATTATTTTTAAACAATATGCATGCAGCTGAAGGGTCTTTATATCAGATTCTTAGTCAATTGCACAATAAAAAAAACACCATAAATGTATCATGAGTCCATCAAAAGAAGCTAATTAGCAAATAATGTGATGGAGCTGGCTTTTAAAGACACACTAAGCTACACCTCTAAATGAGCCTTTTGATGTATGAAATAATATGAATGCAGAAAGCCGCATTAGCTCCAGAAATCAGCAAAGGTAGCAGGTTAGCAGTAAGGATGTTTGCTCTGAGGCACGGATGGGGTGGTTGGGGGGGTGGGGGCTGTTTTCACCAATCTCCTTGATGGGTTTGCATTTCAAAAGACCTTGGTCCAATCCATTAGGGGTGTACGAAAACAAGATGCTCCTCTCCAGTTGGACTAATTAGGTTTTTTTGAGGGAACCTTCCATATCCTTAAATTGCTGTGGGGATCCAGATGTGTAACTAGGCTAATGACTGACTGGCTAACAAAGAAAAATGGGCTGTAATCCTTGAGCAGCATAATAAGTCACCTTCTGTGAGGCAGTAGCGAATAGTCATTGTCCATGTAGCTCTGCTCACAGTGCCAACCTACAGCATACAGCCAACCTTGATCTACTCCGGGGTCAAAGCATATGCAAGCTCCCCATTAGATACACTCTAAATAGAGTGATTACAAGTCCATTTACATGTGGCAACATCCTCTGCGCAGAGACAGAGGAGATGAAAAGTGACCATGAGAGGATGGGAGTGGCCCAGGGGGTGAAGGGTGAGAAGGCGCGGCAGTGTTGTGCTGAAGCCGTGTGTCTGCTTTGAGGAGGAGTAGAGCTGACAGAGGCCACCTCAAGAGACTCTTCACTCTCCATCAAAGAGCTGAGAAGAAGAGGCAGGGTCTGTCAGGGGTTCCCAATTCCTACAGAGCACCCACATGCTGCACCTCCCACCCTAAACACCTTTAGTCAGTCTTGCAAAGCTCCTCACGCTGCCACAAGCCTCCAGACTCATTGGCAATGCATGACCAATCCCCAGCTCAACCACCCAAACATCACCAGAGTTTAGCACTTAGAACATGACAGACACGTCCAGGGGCTTCATTTCCACACAGTTTGCAAACACTGGGATCATATGTAACACAGCGTGCAGTGTGTGATACAATCTTATTGTAGGGGTTATCAGATTAAACGTACAGTACTGTTTCACATCACAATTATCAAACAATATTACATTATATCTGATAGAAATCCTAAACTATTGAGACAACCAAGATAAGAATTCTCCCAGTGGAAACAGCCCGACCATATCTGGACAACCAATTTGACTTGTTCCCCCTGCAAATTGAGATTCCTTCACCTACACCCCCCCTTTTGAACAAGGGCTATCAGTTTTAATTTTCCAAACTTTCTCTTTTCCGTCAAAATTTGGTAGGAGGAAAAAGGGGGAACACAGAGGCAGAGACCACCATTCCAAGTTTTATCTGCTCTACAAAATGCCGTTATCTTAGTGCGGTGTCAAGAACTCTATCTCTTTTTTTCCAGGTGACAGGCACAGACGAGAGATAAGATTGGAAAAGAATCCCACTCCACTGAGTAAATAAATAATCAATACTCATCTAAATGTAAATGAGAAAGTAGCCCCCTTTGATAGGAGGGTTTTTATCAACCAACCAATTTTCTACAGGCACTCACTGGGCCTCAACCAAATCACCATCATTCAGCTCCCATGTAATGGATAAGAAAGGGGAGGGTGGGGGGCCATGGGGGGGGGCTGTGCGGGAGAAGAGAGGAAGGGTCATCTGAGATCAGCCATGTTCAGAGGGCTGCATCAATAGCACAGTCCCACTGACTACTGTATGCACAAGCTCTGTTTTGCGAAGAGGCACGTTTTTGTGAAGAGCATGTTAAACACACATCAGGATTATTGCGTGACAAATAATGTGGGAGATAATAATAATGAAATTGGATGGAGATTAAAGATAGAAACATAAACTCTTTTGTATCTTTCGTCAAAAGCAGAAGAAGCAAACTAAAGAGAAGTTTTTTCCCCAAAGATTAAAGAGATAACTTGATTATTTGGCCATTTATCACATCAACTTCTTCTACCTAAATAATCTATGAAAAAATATTTTCCTACATCGAGCCCATCGCTCTACGCTTGGTGAACCTTACCCATCACATTCACTACTGTCAGGTTAAATTCCAGCAGAATTTCCCTCCAAAAATCAAGAACGACAAGCCAGTAGACGCCAGGATTATTTCTCACGCTTGCTCGTGTTAACATTTTTGATACCTCTGCACTTTTCTAACCTTTTCTGATGTTGTATATATGGGACGAGATTAGCATTTTATTGTCATCAGAATGCACTGCTCTGACTTTAAATTGATCCAATAAAAACCCTCAAATACTATTTTCCTCATCCTCATTGCATTAGGTTTTATTTCATAACTCATAGATGTCAATAATGGAAACCATTATATAGCAGTATACTCAATAACAGAATTTTCCTGCTTGAAATGCATGCAGTATTGATTTCATGTTTTTCTGGGTCCATAAGGGCAAGTAGCGTGGCGGAGGTTGTTTTACTGTACTCAGTCAGCAAAGCAGAAAACAACACGGGGAGCTGACCGAGAGCTTCATGGCTAAAAAGTACAGCTTCGAGAAAATAATAAAACGACGTGATAAAACAACATTTTTATTAGCCTTTAATAAATTAAACAAAGAAAAAAATTCAGATGTATTATCTAAAAATTTTGGATTTTTGGTTTCATTTTTACATTAGAATTACTCTGCACACACATAAATTTCAAGCACAGTAACACCAAACAATCAAAAATAACAATGTGTTATTTCAAATGCTATTTAAACTATAAACACTATGTGCTTTAGATTACTGTGGATGCAGTGTGTGAGTTATGGGTCATCGCTGTGCAGGAAAATGCTTATTTTTCAATTATAGTCAGTTGTTTTATAAAGTATAAAATGAGTGTGGACAGCAGTATTTTTACAGCATCTGTACAGCGTCTGAGGCTGGTGCTGTACTGTGGAAGGCTCCAGGTGAAGCTGTGGTCTGTGGCCAAGCTGCATTTGATTTTTATTGTGCTGAATTGGAATGACAGAGCAAAGCATTTCACAGAGTGTGTCTTCCATTTCTTCCCTGGGATCCCTCCAAGCTAGCCTCTCGTGTCCAATGGGAAACAGACCCATCCAGCTAATATGCCATAAGCTGACAGCCCTCCTCTGAAATGTGTGTTAAAGAGCCGGGTTTGGAAACATAAAGGCATTCTTCAGAAGCTGACGCAATTCCTTTAGAAAATCACACACTCTCAGTACATGCAGAACGCTCACAGCTCTGTTAATACGGGACCACACACACATAATACAACATTATATGAAATGCATGCACATTTTCTATTTATAACAATTCATATAAACAGACAAAATGTTTTAGATGGACTTCTAAATTCAGCACAGGGAGGCAACAAAGTCACAGTGATGCTTTTAGTGAAGAAAAAAAAGTCAAGAAAATGGACTTTACAGTATTATATGCCTCTGACTCACTGATATCTATGCAATTTAGCAAGTACATGAAATTGCCCCAAGTTTTCCAACCTCAGCTGTAATCCGCTCAAGGAGGATTTGCAGACTGTTCCTCCAAACCATTTTAAATCAGACAGAACTGCGAGGGTGAAAAATAACACTTTAAACGGAAAATCTTGACAGGATAGCGCAATGCTAATGTTACACCACAGCTGCTTTTGTTTAAATCCAGCGCATTCACACCTCTTAAAAATATTGCATCACTGCTGCTTTATAATCTCTATGCAATTTCACTCTTTGATGGTCTTAAAGAATAAAAATGCTGCTTTCTGACTTATTTTCTTAAGAATTACTGAATACCTAATATGAGCATTTATCACGCCACACAGGCCAAGCTGAATTGCAACATTTAGACTTTATCCACACCTACTCAGACTCCCTGTCGTGCCGTTATTCAATTTACACCAAAATATTAAAGCCAGAACTTTTAAGTACAAGAGGCAATATTGCTGTTCCATAGAGCAATCTTTCACAAGCACATTGTTCAACAACAGAATCACCAGCCGTTTAAAGACCAATACCAGAGACCATAACGCCTTTATAGTTGGTGTTGTCAACTCAATTTTCAAATTCCACCCCACACTCTGGCTCTTCTATTGAAGTGTCATCTGATCTGCTGAATTACTGACAAGGCCACAGTCATCACCGTATCGCTCTGCCTCTCTCTCCAACAACACCCATCAGCAGCTGCATTACGTTCACCTTAAACCAGGGAAATAACAGCTCTGTGGAGAAAAAAAAGGCTCCTCGGATCCAGTGTGCCATCAAACTCACAGTACCAGTGTCTTTTATCTGAAGGACTGCATTTCTGCTTATTGCTGTACTACTGTGCTGTAGCTCACAGTATCATAGAGACAAGATTTCTTATTTTTATTTAGATATCAAAAGCACATATGACAAACAACTGAACTGTACTAGTCAGCAAGCTTTATTCAGAGTCAGCAGGCAGTACTTTTATATATTTCAACAACAACAAAAGATTTACTATTAAATTTAATTTAATCTTTTTAGTTTTTTATTATTTCTTTCAATGTTTAATTTTAAAGGCCGAGTGTGTGGAATTAAGTAGCATCTATTGGCAGAAAAAGAATATAAGATTCATCACTACAGTATGTTTTCATTAGTTTACAATCACTTAAAAATAAGAATTGTGGTGTTTTCTTCACCTTAGTAGCTGTTTATATATACATACAGAGCAGGTCCTTCATGTCCACCATGTTGTTTCTACATACGCCCAGATCGGACAAACCAAACACTGGCTCTAGATAGGGTCTTTCGCATTTTCGCATTGGTCAGTGTAGTTTTCCCAAACGCATTTCATCCATAGATGCCATTAAATCCTACACACTATACCAAGGGTAGGCGACCTGCTGCTCCAGAGCTGCATGTGGCTTTTTAGCACCTCTCCAATGTCTCCCTGTGGTTTTGACAAAAATAATATGGAAATGAATAATGGTTATTTTTTAACATTTTAGCTTTCATTCATCACTGTTGTAGGCCTACATGTGCAGCCTATATAAAGATTTTAAAAAAAGAAAAAGTTAACATTTCGTCAGCTACCTAAAATGTGCACTATATGTCTGCAGCCTGGCTCCTTTTCCTCTAACTTTTGCCGAACCTTGCTAGTAGGGGCTAGTCTTGATTCTCCCTAGCTAAGCTATCTATGGATTTCAAATCTATAGATAACAGAGAATTAGAGCTTATACAATGTGTTTGCTTTCACTGCCCATACTGCAAGGTCACAGATAATCACTAATAGTCCAGAGTAGCCACCCTGTGGTAAAACATATTAATTAATAAATTCTCATTTGACCTGTTAGTAATGTTGATAGGCAAAATGAGACTTAATAGGCTGTGTTACCTTCATCAAAGGCTTAAAGTGCCTTCTTTTTTATGGCTCCAAATCTTTTTCTTTTGGTCAAAAATGGCTCTTTTGATAGCAAAAGTTGCCCCTGCACTATACCTATAATGGTCTTAAATTGCCTTCTTTTTAAACTTTCTTCTTCCCAGCTGTCCAGTAGACAACTCTGCTTCTGCCTGTTTCCTATTTTATTTATGCAATGTCACTTTTTGAAGGCCATAGTTTGTGCTACAGCCACATTGAAATGCATCATATAGAAAAATGTTGTGGTATTACATTGCAATATATTTTACTGGTGTAAGTAGCTTATAAAGTCAAACTAATGGTTCAAAGCAGAATGTTGACTTCTTTGGTGCACATCAAGCAGTAGAGATGACATTGCATTGCTGTATATAAGCAGAGGTGGTAAAAAATCACTAGCTACCACTATTAAATAAGTTAATTTTTACCTGGGTCAACAGGAATGAGCTCACTTTTGCAGCAGTAAGACCAGAATGACCCACAGCTCATCACCTCACATTGAAAAATTTGGCAACTTCACCTGAGACTCTGGTCCCAGGGGCAGCAGAATGAGCTGAGGGAGGTCCCCCGGGAAAATATCCAGCTTGCTACCAAACAAAACTCAAGGACACCGAGTGCAGCTTGGAAAGGTTGCCGATATGACCAGTGGGGTAGAGGAGTGACAGACCGTCAAAGAGAAGAGGTGCCATGAGCTGGCAGCACTCACACATTCAGCCTCTTATCATGCTGCCATATTCACATATTCAAGCTGCACTACTGGATACTACTTGGTATCTTTGCACTTCCTCAAGACTGTATGGGAAGTCATATTTATTACCTGTCTGCTGTTTCGTGATTGCTTTGTGCTAAATGACTAAAAAAACTAGAAAGTTTCACAGGGTGGAGCACCTCCTCGTTACTGTCTAGGAGACAATTTGTATTTTCTATTTTTCAAAGATTTCCACCTCCAGTGGGTAAAGACGCATCCCCAGCTACAACCACAGTTTCCATTTTGGAACAGAGGTTGAATTAATAGAGACTCAATACGGGTGAATGGAACTTTGCAAATCCTTCAGAACAACATTTTTTCCTCAGCTCAGTGCCACTAAAAAAACAAAACAAACAAACTAAAAGAAACATGTCACATAGGAATCCTTTCAGATTTAGCCCCTTTTCCCTTCTTGAGGTAATCTGAATAAAACTTCTAAATATGTTTTCCCAAAGATTAGGAGGCCCCTCTGTGCTAGTTTTTTTTTTCTTTTTCTTTTTTTAAGTAATTGCACTTTCTGCCTCAGGCACTATCACATAGCAGGTCATGAGAGACCTGTGTAACTGCTTTATAGACTTAAACCCCTTGAAGACTATTAGCGCTTCTATTATTCATTTTCAAATGGCCACGCTGAATTTGGATGCAGTCATGCTGAGACAGGGTAAAGAGGACTTTTTGACCTGTAAAGTGGAGGATCAAAATAAATGTTCCAAATATTGTACATGCAGCAGAGCTTCTTCGGGTTTAACAATACCTTTCTTTGACTCATTTTTTAAGTCTAGGAGTGTGTACATATACTGCCAGAAACCTCGTTTTTTATAACTAATGTCAGAGATATGTGTGTGTTTGACTTCTATAATGATATCAATTAAAGTTTCATTTTAATGAATGAATGAAAAGTTTATTTTAAAATTACAGAAAACACACTTAATCAACTTAATCAAACAGCCCTCATTGTTAGTATATCATAAGGTACCCTGTGGAATTCTGTCCATAATGGAGCAGTGTTTTTATGAGTGGGCCCCTGCTCTGTTTGTATCACCTTTACACAGCTCTACACACACACTTCTGCAGACAGTTTTCCTCACCAACAGTTGGTGGCTGTAATGCAACAAGAAATATAACGATGCGCCAGCAAAGGTAAAGGAAAAGTAGTCTGCATAGACTCCATTGTTTACATCCAAACATGGATGTAAACAATGGAGGATTGAGAATACTTTCAAAAAAAGTTTTTATATTTGTAAATGTTTTATGATTAAGGAAATCTATTCAGGGCGTATGCTAGGCCTCAATGCAAACCAAATGTAAAAGTTGGGAGAAAAGTCTACATACACCAACACATCCACACATAACTGTATTTATGTTATCCGACAAATTAATGCCCCATAAATTATGTTACGTCTTGAAATTGTGAAGTTTTGGAATTGACCTATAAGGTTATGAAGGTAAAGTTTAGGCAAGTAAAGTTACTGTGGTTAGGTTTAGGAAAAGAATGGGTAAACGGGACACCGGTCTCCTGGGTAAAGTCCTGTGTTTTGTGACCCATCCACCACTTTGACCTGCCTTCTAACTCAGGGCTGCTTCTTTCTGTATTCCCATCAGCACATTGGTCACATGAGTGCAACTTTCCAAAATATGTGGGTTATGCACAATTATTCTCTCATCATTACACTGGAAATGCACAAATTTTGGTGTACTACTTTTCATGGGAAAACAGTGCATGAGAACAGCCTGATCTAAACATGCCAATAGTTTTGGGTTGTACTTGCTGAGGTTTATCCCACACTGAGACTTCAGATGTTCATAACACACCCACTGTCTACACCAACAACTCACATTTAATTTTAACTGTAATTTTATTTCTCATTCATATAATTTTATACAGAACATTAAAAAAACAGTTCTCAGTAAGGTGTTTGAAAACAGGTGTGAGAGGTGAGAGGTGTTTGAGACATTTTCTGTTGAGTTTATCAGTTTCAGCCCCAAAAATGATATTCCATTCACTTCCACTATATTACTGTGGTAGGACAAGACTCCCTGGCAGTTATCTCAAAACCTCAGCTAATGCAGCTGACACTATCTACATCACTAGATACCACGAGGAGTAATTGAGAAAATATGTGATTTTTTTTTTTGTGTGATTTGAGTGAACTGACCCTTAAACTTGTGTGCTTGTATACAGAGCTGGTTTTACAAACTGGTCTTCCTCCACACATCTGCTCCTGGTAATGCCGTCTCCTAGCAGCATTCCTGATGCTCAGGTGAGTGTTCTCCTGGTGTGAATTGCAGACCTTGTGCTGAACATTGATGCACTGCCTCCATTACCGCCCTGCCTCCTTCCGAGGAGTCGACGCTATTGTTTATGACACTGACACATGCAGTAATGGGTATTTCACTTCTGCACCTATACTGAGCGCGTGGTGAAACTGGAAACACAGATAAATATGGTGCGTATCCACAACATCAGTAAATTTCTATTTCATCAACTGAAGCATTAGACTGATCACTAGGAAACCACAGTGTAGTGGGAGCATTGCTCACTGGGCGCGCTGCTATTAGAAACTGAAATTATAATGTCTTAAAAGGGCAGCGAGAATCCCATGGGTAAAATAGTTGCTTCTACAAATTCACTTCCACTCTGTGTTTGGTCCCTCTGTTATTTCTAGGACTTAAACGTTTGGGGAGTTCAAGGCGCAAAACTTCTGAAAAGATTTAACTGGAACCTCTTCAGGAAAATCATCAAACATGTAAAGATGTGTCTCGGGGGATTTGAGAACTTCAGACATACTGTACAAGTCAGATGAATGCTCCAGTACAGTACGTCCCTGCAGACTGGGGAACATGGCAGCTGTCACTAACAAGGAAAGTCACATGCCAGTCTTCTCCTTTATGTTCAAATACAAACACAGACTCTGGTGTATTAGTGCCAGATATTTTCAATTATCTCGTGTCAACCTTTATCTCCTCACATTTACCGCCGTGCAGCTGGATTGATGCTTTCCTTCTTTTCATATTTCAAGCACTGTTGTACTTCAGAGGAGAAGGAAGAGGAGAAGATCACAACAGTTTCATCCAACTTTTATGTAGGTGTTTTAGATTCGGGTAGCCTCGGGGTATATGGTGCACACTGTTAAATTCTTTAACAATGCTCTTAGCGGCACAGTGATTGTAAATAAAAACGAAGGCTCCCAGGAAATGTTTGTCTTGAAGAAATCTTGTTCACACAAGCAGCTCATTCATTTCAAACACAGGAATTATCAGTTCAGATAAAAGACTGATCAAGTTTGTAGATGCAGAGCAAATCCTGTGCAGTCACAGTGTTGATGGTATACATTTGTATAACAGAGTAGCTGTGGAGCACAGCATGGTTTTTACATCTCCTCAGTAGTTTTCTATTACAGTACAACAAAAAGCCTTTTTCTGTTTACATAGCAAGCTTGCATCAAGTGGAAGATTGTGCACATATAATTACCATAATAGGCGGCCACCGAGTTTGCTAATGTGCTTCTCCGGATGATATCGCATGCAGAGACTTGCTGAGGAACAGACAATGTGGCAAAAACAGACAAACCCTCAGTATATCCTCATTTTTCCAGGCCCTGTTTAGTACATGGGTGTGCAGCCACCCCAGGAGCAGAGAGGTTACCCCACATCTGGAGAAATGAGTTTGACCCTCTCAAAGGGCACAGGAAGTTGCCCCTGAAAGCTGCAAACAAAAGCAGCAGTGGCGAGCAGGAGCCCAGAGCGCCATTCATCGCGGCTAATGACTTGTTCATTAAGAGTGATGATGGATAAAGACTTCTCACGCTGAGATGAAATCAAGATTTATATGCGTTGTTTCCTCACCCAACTTGTGGGAAGATCATCATCATTTAATTCTATCTCTGCGGCCGGTGATGGGCATCCAGAGAGCGGGCTATCAAACGGTGCAGTCAGCTGGCAAAATCCAAAACGTGCCGTTGGCACATCTGGAGCTTGCCGTCGCAGCTGAGGGTGAGCAATGGCTGCTGGCGGGTGGCCAAATTACAGGCAGAGACGCTTCAGGACTCCACAGCCTCCACCCTGGCTTCTCCTCGTTTAGATCATCATCATTATTTATTTGCTTATTTATTATTTTTTCCATTATGTGTGCTGTGTTGCATTTCAACAGCACTTTTTATTTTTTCCTCAGCATCAGCGTATTATCACACTGCGCTAGACCCTCGACCCACCTCTCTCTGTAGGTTCTTATCTCTAGCTGGAAATAGGCCCCAAGACACTTCATCAGTGTCCTTCACCCTGCTATCTGCTGCTCCCAACTTTTATTAAAACTTCAGCCTTTATCAGCTCCTGGGTAATTCAGGCATGACAAATTGGGCACCAGATGCCACCTCCATTTGAGGCCGCTGTACATCTCTTGCTCCCCTATCAAGACAATGGGAGGTGGCGGGCTGCAGCATTGTGGGATATCCACCTTCAGCCCACCGCATCAGGTTACTTCAGCAAACTTCCTGCATCCATCTGAATGCTGAAAACAGTGTGTGCCATTGTAAAAGTTCTGCACTATGCATCTCTTCTTTTCTACTTCAGTGCAGTGCCACTCACTGCAGCCTTTTTTTAAAAACCTGGTTTAAAGTCATACAAGAGAATCAATGTCCTTTCAAAAACCAAGCTGTTTTCAGATTTGGCCCTGTATTTAAAAAAAACAAAAACAAAAAAAAACCTGTAAAAATAGTCATCTCTTCTTTTTTTTCATCACACAATCAAAGGTCTTGTAAAATATCTAATTTTATGGGTCATGTATTCTATACAGTAATCAGACTCTGTATATTTGATTAATACTTGTTATCCGACACAGTAAATGATATAAATTCAAATTATTATCAAGAATGTTTTCTTTTTAATGTATTGAAGCTACATCACATATCCAGGGTAAACAATCCAAATTTTAACACAATGTCTTATTTGTAGGCAGTGGTGGAGTTTCCTATATTTTTATATATTTTTTTGAATATATTTTTGACAGAAATGTAAATGGTGGAGTGGAGTGTATGTAGAGCGCATTAGAGGAGGAGAAAATGGAAAAGTAAAGCCCTTCATGGTGCAGTCCAAAAACAAGAAGGGGACAAAATTAGCCAAGTGGCACATATCGTACTTATTATTATTGTTTATTAGCTAAGTTGTTTATTTATGTTGACTTCTCATTAGCTCTTGGTCTTGTTACTTATCAATACAATAAATATAAAAGAATTATAACAGTAATTGTCATTGTTTTCTGGGGGGTGGGGGGTACGTTTAGCTTGCCTAGAGCACACTTTTTGTAGGATAATAGATCTACCTTTATGGTTTCTGCTACAGTGTAGAAGAGAAATTCCACAGCAGTTTTTATGGTGAAGGGTGACAAGTGACTTATTTAGCCACGTCAAAATCATTATTTTGTGTTTGAGCGCTGGTGCACGAACTTCTAAGCATTAATCTATCTTTGTCTTGAGAACATGAGCTGTACAATCCTTAAAAACAATAAATAAATATAAAAAAAATATTTATGGAGGCTTGTGATTCTGGGCTAGAAGTCCACAATTAGCTTTCCCATGGTGCTTTTGAATGCACTCATCTTGATGACATGGACAAGAGGAGCACCGGACAGCTCATATTTACTGTCTCCTCCTCCTGCACATTTCATTTTGGGCAGGTTTAAAGATAGGACATAATTTATGATGCATTTAAAAAGAGGGAATGTGGAGCAGAGTTGTACGCTCTGTTAAATAAAACCACAGCAGCTTCAGGATATAGAAAAAGAATCGGTCAATGCCATTAGTTCATTTATATCACAGAGATTAATAATCTGCAGGGTGCGAGCTGACTGTGGTTCCTGAAACTGACAATAGACATCTACTCACATGTGAGATAACCTCATTCTAAAGTAAAAAGCTTTTCAGGTTGACAGCGTTCATTGCCGTGCACATAGTAAAGCTAGTTGGATCGGTTACTGGAACTCTTGAATAGTATTCATAGTGATAGGGACAGTATTCATGGGATATGGTCTCTACCTAGACCTGCACATCATCTGCTCCTCAGGGGATTCAGCGAGGGTCCTGCCTGTAAATAAGAATCCATGATAGAGGGGCAGCAGGCGTGAAGCATGAGATTGGAAACCAAAGGCATCACACTGGGCTGTTGGATCTTAGTGATGTTTAGCAACACATAACTCTACACATAGACCCTGAATTTGGCATGAGCTAGCACACACTCGTGCACACAGGGGCAGCCATGCATGTGAGCACTCTCTCACGCACTGCATTACAGTGAACTCCCTCTTTCGCAAATGTATAATGTCTTTCAAATTAGTTTGAAATAATCAAAGCCTGCTCTTGCAAAGAGTTGTTAGTTCAGCACAGGGGATGTGTTGGGAATGAGAAGCGCACAAACACCGCAGCATAGATCCACTCTCATTATTCCAACTGGGTTCCATTTTAATTTCGCTCTAACATCCACGTTTGGTCCTTCCATGCCCAACACAGCAGTGCTGGCCAAGATGCCAGCTGTGTTTCAGGGCTAAAATGTGTTTTAAGAGCTGCTGCAGGATGGTAATGTGTTGTGCAACCTGCCAGCCCATGAGCATCCTGAGGCAAATGGGAGAAGCAGTGGTTAAAAAGCAGGCATTTTTTGGGCTACAGCCAGGGAGTAATCTACCACATAAAGGCATGGCATAACCGGGGGCTATCATATGGGATATGCTTCCCAAAAGACGCAATTTTTTTTAGAAGACCTCCCATTATCTGGTGCCAATGGAATTTGGCACTGAAAGCCTCTTTTAGTCAATTAACATTTAAAATTAAAAAGCACTTTACACAGCCATGTTAAGTAAATTAGCAAACAATAGGTTCATTTGTCAGTGATGTTGCAACCATCATATAACCACAGCAGAGAAAACACTCACACTGAGCAGGAAATGGAGACTGACCTCAAAGACAAGACTGGGACGTGCTCTTTTTTTTTCACATTTACCTATTGGTTTGAAAAATATACCAATTCCCCGGCTGAGGAGCCTTTCATTTTGGCAATTTGTTATGTCAAATAAGTTTGCTGGGTAAACTGGACTTGGGTACAGAAGCCTGTGATGAATAGTATCCATTAAGCTGGAATCTTACAAACCTTAAAGTGAAAACATACCTAAAACAAGAGCATCATTAGGAAAATGAGCAAAGACCTGAACCTGGAGTGTTTCTGAGCAGAGATGAATGATGGCATCACACCTCGGTCCATTATAGACTCTATTTATACACAGAGACACAGAGGAGCAACACTAGTTAGAGGCTTCTCTCCAATTAGGTTATTACTGGTCTGGGAGCCTTTCTACTCACGGAAATTTCAGAATAGAAATTGTCTCTTTAATCAAGCATAAGGAAATCTGTCATGGCATTGTTCACTTTTAGTACCGTTTCTTTTATTTGGAAGCACTTCCTTATGCAAAGTAATAATTTAAGACTTGCATCCATTATAGTCTATCAAATATTAAATTAAAGTAAACATTCCACTGATTAATATGACTTCCACGCATTGATTGTGTGTTTAAAATTAGTCACAAAATGAGGAATGATTCAAGGGTTGCCTGTGTCCAGACGTTTTAATCCGCCCACTCCACCAAGTTGACTGATTCGTCAAAATCGATCCAATGAGTGCCATGAGGTGAAAATAATGATTAACCAATCAGCACCATGGCGAGACTAACGCCATTGTCATCCCATGCGCCGAGGCTAATAAGGAGTAGTGGCAAAAATGGCGACCGCTATAGACAAGATAGACGCTGCTATTGAAACTGTTCTACATCAACATGTCCTCTCTTTATCGCCCAACATCATAGTTTGTTTTTAATTTCACTTCACTCTCAAAACCTTGGCACAACCAGTGTGTTGGCATGGTTAAGCATTGGTGTCGACTCAAAATAATATCAGATTCAGGCAGATATATGGGTCTCCAGTGGTTGGGTAGGGAAAATGGGATGCCCCTTAGAAATCAGTTAGAGTAGACATAATGTCAGATTGAAGATGGAAATGTAGTGTGGACAGTTCTGTCTGATATCAGGCAAATCATGGGAGGTACAAAATGAGAGAGAGAGATTATTTTAGTGTTGTAAGTGCTAGGGCGCAAGAGATCACTTCATAATGAAACAATGCTTCCAGTGTGATGATGCCTTTACCAGCCCAGTATCCCTAAGAATGACATTTATATTGGACAATTATAAACCTCATGTTTTACATCCAGCATTTAGTGCCAGTGCAGGAGGAAATGCCCTTTTTGTAATGAGGCAGAAACTAGAGAGGTCCTACCAAAACTCAAGTATCACTGTGTTTGATTGGTGACCAGGATGATCAAAATGGGATGTTTCCCAAAAGCTGCAATTCATATATATCTCATTCACATGAAAATGTTAAGACTCAACTGTTATCTTGAAGGATGAGGTTGGCTTTATTCTATATTTTTCTTATCGTCAACAAATACTATGAAAGGTCCAAAACCAACAATGTGTCACTCTATCTTTTAACACTTTCTGTCTCTTGTTTTCCATTGAAGACACACATCTTAACAGAGAGATTGGTCACAAATAAATGCTTTCATTTAAAGAAAAAAAACGGTTCAATAATTTTCCAGCTGAGAAATGTGGTTTTTAGCAAATGTCACTCAACAACACATCCTCATACAGTGGTTCGTAGGATATTTTTAAAAAATGCACACACACAATAGTTAGTATGATATCCTACGAATTAATGCCCCATGAGTGATGGTATGTCCTTAACATAAAGTTACATAATTAACATTAAGTTAAAGAGGTTAGGCATAGGCAAGTAAAGTTACCGCTGTTACGGTGAGGACGTACCATACAATGGCTCAAAGGTCACTCAAAGTTCACATGGAGCCAAACACCGGTCTCCTGGAAGAAAGGCCAGTGTTTTGTGACCCATCCACCACCCCAGCCTACCTGGCTGCTTGGGACCACTCCCTTCATCACTGCTGTCAGTGCACTGGTTACGTGATCACAGCCTTCCAAAATATTTGGGTTATTCATATATTACAGGCTCATCATTATGTGCGATAAGTACACATTTTGGTGCACTATCTGTAGTAGGAAAGTATGAACAATGCATGAGAACAACCTGTACTCAAACATTATAAATAGTGCATTTGTTTGGGACTATTTTCAGTCGTGGAGTAGTATGCAGTAGTGGGTATTTATGGCATTTATATTGGACTGATTCAAAATAAACTACAGCGTGTGTGTCCATGGTGATAAAGGAACATCAGTGCAATGGTGTGGTTCGTTGATGTGTTTTTAATAGTGTTTGGACAACAGTGGAGCTCTGTGGCACAGAGGAATAAGCTATTGGACACACAGACAACCAGTTCATTATTGGTTTGGGTGTTTCTGTTGCATTTGTTGACAATAAGAAATATAAAGAATATAACCACAACACCTTTGTCTACCGAGGTCCTTGTTCTGAACAGTTAGGATAAGGGTTAAGAGCACCAATGTGCTGCCGGTAAAACATGGGGCCAATGTGAAGTATAGTGTGGCCCCTCGCACATAGCCTGAGTGACAGGTCAACGTACAGCCCTGGAATTCCCCCGCGCTCCTCCTCATCGCAGGACATGGTGGCCTCACTTGAAGTCGAGCGAGGAATAAAGGATTGCCTTCTGTATTTTTTCATTAGACTTTTCTTTTGTTACTGAATACATAAATCCATTGTGGCAAGATGCAATATGTATCATGGCGCTCCACCTGCGGACGTCTCATAATGGCTGCCATGTCCCTCCAGTCAGGGATGATAAGTGAACCCCCCGTGAATGTTAATGATAGTGATCATTCTGAACCAGCCCGCCTCTTCGTCTTCGCTCACTGCCCGGGTGTCACACACAGGGTGGCAAGGTTCAAGGGACTAAAATGAAAACAAACACTCAGGGAGATATATAAATAAATAAAGACGGAAATGAATGAATGAGGGGCTGAATGAATGAATGTACATAGCTGCGCCTGAGGAAAAAAAAAAAAAGCTTTGAAGAAGTGGCCATATAGTATGGATGCAAAGACTTTTACTTTAATGTTTTGTTTCATAATGCTGATTAATTATTGTGTCATTTAATGTAAAGTCTATGCTCCTGTAATGTTTTTTATGCAGTAATACGCTGGACTTATTTCATTATTTACAGGGCCAGTAAGCACCGGGGAGCAGGTGGGTTCAAACAGATGTGGCTGTTTACATGACCGCAATAGTCTGGGCTTCATATCTGGTCATTGCTCGTAAACAGCTCTGACAACATGCACACTTGCAGGGCCAGACAAAGGCTTGACTCAGCTAATCAAAACTGACAATACTGAAATCACAATGAGCCTTTTTTTATCAAGCACTATGAGTCAAATGGGAGATGAGCTTAAGTATCCCAATAATCTTAAACAGCACCCGCACAACAGAGATAACCTGAAGAGTGCAAAGGCTGCTAGTTACCAAAATTACCCATGCAGCTCCGCAGTCTAACGTGCAAAGGGAACCTCATTTAATCGCATTTTCACCCCTCTCTCTGCAACTTTCTCCGTGTCTCCTTCAGTGGATTGTTTTGACCAACACAGCAGCCTCTCCAAGCAACACACCCAGCTCAAGTAACAGGCAGGGGAGAAAGCAAACACAGAGTCCATGCCAGCTCATCCCCCTCTCTACATCTCACCGCTTCCTCCTTGTCTAACTTTGCCAAAGTCCTTGGAACTTGCCAAATCCGGTCATGCCTGCTTAGCTTGCTGGACTGATTGTGCCAGAAAAGAAAATAAGACACAGATGTATACAAACTCTTGGTGGTGCCAGTGGAGAGACAGCTAATGGCTTCATCTCGACCCTCCCATTGTAGCTGGGCACAGGTGGGGATAATTAGAGATCTCTCTCTCCGCTCAAAGTCGATTCTTTTCCACTTGTGACAACTTAAAGGAGGCTAAGATGCTAATCTATGCCCCTCCCCTCATCAGCCTCCTTACCCCTATCGCAGCCTTGGTAAGAACAACAAAACATTCCCCATTCTGCTTCTCTTTTATAGTCGATGACACCACTGGACCCTGCCTACCAATGGTTTGTGTTGGCAACAATGGAGGAAACTCAGAGTTTTCCAAATAGACATCAAGAAACATCCCATTGGGATAAAAAAAGCTCCTTAGCAGACCTTCTCCTGTCAGGCCGAGCTGTGTCATAGCAGTGGAAGAAGCACAGCAAAACCACAAGCATGGGGACTCATAGCCAAGACTAATCTACTGCTCACAACAGCTCAGGCTTGGTAGACATAAAAAAGGGTAAAAAATGTGATGTTTTTCAGCCTTTGGAAATAAAATACCTTCAAGTGCACCATGAAAAACAGTTAGGTGTCTCAATCCAGATTGCTGCCTCATTTAATAATTTATGTTCCTGAACTCCAGATGTTTGAATGAGCTCCAGAGTGTGACCTCTGTCCTCTCTCTGGGAGACTTCGTAATGAAATAATCCCGCCTGAGCAGTTCCTGATGCAAAGCGGAGTGCTATCATATAGCCTGTGTGCTTCAAAAGGCTCGAAAAAACCCTTTTTCCTGCCTTAGCCTGAGTGACAGCAGAGAGACATGTGTCTTCAGATGAGAGGAGGCGAGTCTCATTACGCCGTATTTGGTTGACACTGAGTGATTCAAGTGTTCCTGGACAATTCAGACACACTGATATAAAACACATTAAATGTCTTTCACAGCACTTTACCTGACACTGTTCATCTGCGCTCATCTGTTATCCCTGACGAGCCGGATTTTGTCGTTGCTTCAAGTCTGGGATCAGGACTGTGGTGAGTAAAAAGGGGCTGTAATGAAATACAAAAAAAAAAAAAAAGGTAAAATATTAGACTAAACCATTTAGATGAATCAGTAATAATCCATGGACACAGGATTCTTTCCTGTCTCTGGTCACTCGGGGAGGTGACGGGGTATTATTACCATCTGACTCATGGATTGATGGCACAAACTAATTTCAATCCCACTTTTGTATCATTTTTCTCACTGTTGGATTGACAGTGATCACCTGGGTACACAGCATGTCATCAAAGCAGCAGCACCCTCAAATAAGGCATGGATTTTGTGATATGCTGGCAGTGCATGCACTCTGATGAGAAAGCAGTAACCAGTGCAGTGAACATGCTTCAGTCAAGCCTAAGAGTAATATTGCCAATATGGGAACTATCAAATGCAAAACTGCGTAACTGTAATGAGCATTTTCTGATATTTTAATAGATCAACAACAAGGGTACCTTTGCGACTTTTATTTGATTTCAAAAAGGCTTTCATATCTGATTAAGTGCTTTGATTTTTCAGGGCTAAGGGCCTGTTTCCTCAGTGTTTTGTTATTTCTCTATTGCCAGTGTCTTTTTTTCAGTTGTTCCCAATGACGAGAGAGTGTATCCGGCCTCATGGAGAAAAAATGCTGCACCCAGCGTCTTTTTTTCAAAGCACTGCGGCTGTTTTTGTGCAGTGTCACCGAGCGCTTCTAATTTAAAATCTCCGAACTTTTCAAAAAGGTGTTGCTGTTGCTCCTTTACGGTCGATCCCAAGCTGTATATTATGTCAGTCAGAAACTGTCACAACGAAGACAGAAAAACCCATCTGTGGACGCAGATCGGCCTGACACTGAATGTTGCCTGAGAGTGAAGTGTTTTTATCCCTGTAAGCTTGTCTTAAACTGTGTAGCCAAACCTCTGTTAACAAAGCATTACGTTAGCTACCTAGCTAACATTAATGACAACATATTGTTGTCATAGAAACAAAACTTGCAGCACCCTGCCACTGCGTTTGTTCAAAAGAAAAATGCGATGTAGACACAGGCCCAACTGTCCACAAAAATGCATGCAAACACTTTCACTCTTCATTTGCCGTTATATGTTCAGTAGTTTTTGGTTTGTAAATACACACATTTCTGTTACTGATCATTTCACAACAGGGATGGGATGACATACGATTTCATCGTGGATCGCAGTAAGCGTAACTATCATGTCCAGCAGCACCCAAAGAGACTGCTGGGCAACCAACGATAAAAGAAACTCTGCAAAAACAGACTGCACACACATTAAGCTAAAAAAAAACCCACAAAAGATCTAAATCAGTCATTGACATATTTCATATCAAAAGATATGATGTGATTTCAAATAGTTGAAAAGCCTGGCTATTTACGATTGTTTGTTGTGCACTAAAAAATATCTATGTCCTCTTTGTGATGCAATAACAAATAATTATTTCTTAACAAAACATTAGGTGAAGTGCTTCCAGTATGTTGAGGTGCCATTTAAAAAGCCTGTTTTGATGATTACCAGGACAATATCATAAATTGCAATTATTTTGGCCAGGATAATAGTGACAGGAAATTTTCATTTTGTCTCATGCTTATCTGACAACAAGAGACCTTTTATAAAACAACACATTCAAGCACATACAGTGACTACTCTTTATATGCCCTGTGGTCCATCGCAGGCAGCTGGGTCTCAAACTGCCATTTTTCTTCTTTTTTTGACACTTTGATTTTATTAGACGATCTTTTTTACATCAAAGACAATAGCACAGAACACTAACATCATTACCAGGTACTATGACATCCACATATAACATGGATTAGTAAGGACAGCTTTCTTCTTTATGCATTTCTACATAATTAGCATATTCACGATAGGCAAAACATACCGCAAACCACAAGGCACGTTCCTTAATCCAACAAAATACAATCAAAACTGGCCTCTTACATAGGTGGACAGCTTCCAAAGTGGTATCTTGAAATTCCAGTCATTCTCATCAAGTGGTTCTCTGGTTCATTGTCACAGCCAGGTTTCTGAAAACAGCCTGGAACATATGGAACAATTTGGAAATGAAAAAAATCCTCACATTCAAGAAGATGCAATAAGCAATATTTTGGCAGCAGTAATTTTGGCTGTTATTCTCGACCTAAGTGCACATTATATGTCACAAACCCAAACAAGTGGGTAAAAGCTAAATTATTTAACTGTTGATGGCAATTGCTCTAAACTACGGGGTAGAATAATTGCAGAATATTCAGCATAGTTGGAACGTATCAGAGGACATCTTCATTAAAAACAAGTGCTGATTTCCGATTGGTTGCTGGCAGTTTGTGTTTAGCAGGAGACAATTTATTTTTTGGTGCAGTGAGTTTTTATTTAATCTGATATGAAATCCAAACCACTCACTCTAAACTGAAAACATTCATCAATCATATTCTGATTGTTTTTCACTGCTTATAATGAAAGCAATATTTTGTGGCAATTGTGTGAGTCTGGATGAAAAAAGGTTACCAAACATGCAAACATGACTCTGTGGCGTAAACTTTGTCATGTCCCTACAAAGATCCAATGCTGCTCTCCCAGTCAATCTGCTGTATACATTCTTCTACTTCTTGTGCTTTTAATATCCTGATGTTTTGACCCATCACGTAGTTGGGACAATAGTGTTCCACATTGATTACTGGATCTGTTTGAATCAAAAGTAGTTCACTGATTGCACTCCAGTGTGTGGATTTTTAATTTGTTGTTAACAGCTTAGAAGACATTCACTGAAACGACTGACGTGTGTGAAGAGGAAACTGATGTGAGAAATGTGCACTGCTGTTGAAGTGTGTAGAGGAGACACGAGTTGATTTGCAGACATTTTTCACTTTTTAGTATTTGAGTGTGTGATTTAAAAAGTTTTATTTTGAACACATTTGAATATTATGTTTTGCTGTGATTATATGATCTCTGATTAATCACTGTAACTTCCTGTATAAAACTGTAACTTAACATTCCTTGTTACACTGAGCCAGAGAAAAAAATAAAATACAAAGGCATCACATACAGTCACTGTAATGACCAAGTGTATAAGGGGTATTAAAGACAGCTGGGATTGATGGTGTTTATGTAATAGAAACATCACCTAAATCTAGATCTTGTTAGCTCTTGCTGAAAGTAAATTGTTTATGTGACTAAAATTATTTTATAAGGCGATTTCACACTGGCAGAATGTTTAAATGTTTGTAGTGTACACACAGGAAGTGCAAGACCTGAGTGTGGCAAAGCAAAGTAATTGGTGACTTTAGAGAACCACAGGCAGCACCTGAACTACTGTTGTAGTTACATCACAATACTAATTACAAATCTGCTAAACAAATTTAAAAAGTAGATCTAAGCTCCACCAGAGCTTTGGATGTTCTACAAAGTTGAAGTATCACTTTAACACGTGTATTAAAGGAATACTTCATCCACAAAATGATCATTTTTTATATCTGTTACTCTGCTCCTGTTATGTTAAATTAATGAAGAAAACTTTGTTTTTCCACATGCCTCCATGATGAACAATGAGTGCAAAGAAGTCTTCGTGAATTGAGGTCATTGGGGTCCACGTTAAACAACAGCACAACTATATCAAAACATCTGTGTACAGACTCTTACACAACTCATGCAGTATAATGCAAGTCTCATTTATCCAGTCATTTGTTTAGTACCTCCCAAACACATGCATTGTTGCTAAAACTTTGCATGTCAGCAGTGTTGCGTTTTAGCTGCAACACAGTAATATAACTCGCTACCAACAGAATTATGGGTAATATCAATACATTTACATTTCATTCATCCACGCTGCTCCACTTCTGCCAGTGTGCCACAGGATACGGTTGTTGTGTGTTGTCATGTCACTACCTTATTTATAGACTCTGTGGTCACTACAGACTACATCACAGAAGGGTGCCAGTGATCGGCACCTCAGCATTTGTTCATTGAGTTTCATATCGTCGGCCCACAAATATTGATCCATATCTCATCATTATTAGACTTTGATCACCTGCCAGACCCGGTGTTCAAGGCTGTTTGTTTTTTTTAAAGGTCTAAGCTATTTAACAGTTCTTAATCATTTTTTCATTTTAATACAGAGTGATAAATGTGAATGTACGGAGGGGTCAGACCTGCACAGCACTGGATTTGAAATGAATTGTAATAAACTGGAGGTTCTGTGCTTTGATTACCTGCAGTGAACAACATGACCCTCATCCATTAAAATGCCTATTCATTCCTCTGAGGTCATTTTGATTAAAGTAACCCAAAAATAGTGTAATAAGTAACTAATTACTCTACACCAAGTGTAATATTGTAAAGCAACTTATTACTATATAATGAAGGTAACTAGTAATTTGCAGTGTACTACATTTTGAGAGTAACCCAACACTGTCAGTACAAACAGTCTCACGGATGGTTGAGTTGCATGCATTTGATCTCTGTTTAATCAGAGGTCATAGATACCTGTGTACTAAGGCAGGTGCACTACTTAAAGGCGAACCTGTTAAAGTGTTACGTTGTTTGGGAAGTTCCTAGCATACGACTGGATAAGTGAAATAATTAAGATTATACACAATAATTGAGACGATGTACAAGTTATATGAGGCTTTAAAACAGGTATTTTGTATAGTTTTGCTGTTGTTAAACACGGACCTCAATTGCTTCAATTTATGATGAATGTTCGCCTTTTTCCATTCTTTGTTAACCGGAGGCATGTCAGAAAAAAAGTTTTCTTCACAAATTCAAGGTAACATGGGGTGAGTAATTCATATACAAATTCTGTGACACAGAATTGTACTACTGTATATAGATGTCTTATATGACAAGAGATGGGGCTGCTTTAAAGGGGAAGTACACCCATTTTTAAAATTCCTACAAGTTATTCCTGTAGTCTAAGGTAGTCCAAAGATATTAGTGAACATGAACAACTCTCCCAAATCCAGGGGTTAGAGTGCTAAAATTACTACTTGTGATGTTGTCAGATGTAAAGTGTGGAGCTGCTCTATAGACAATGAATGGTGAAAGATGTAGATGACACTAAAAGCACTAGGGTGGATGTTCTGAGTATATCGGTACAATTGCTGTTCCATTACTAAGAACATTACAAAAGAGTAAAAGTCATTTGCTTGTGAAAAGGGAAACAAACATTCTCTGGGTCCACAAAATCAGTCTCCCGTTCATTTTCTATGGAGCAGCTCCAGACTTAGTACCCTATGACATCACAAGTTTGAGACGTACTTCTCTTGTTTCTGGCTTTGAAAGAGAGGACCTCATGTTCACAAATATGGATTGAACATTTCTAGACCCTTGAAATAATGTATTGAAATTCTTAATTTAGGTGGTATTCCCCTTTAAATTTGCATTGCACTGTGTTTCTTTGATTGTGTTGCATTGCAGCTAAATTGGTTGAACATGGGGTTTAAGTCCCTTTTTATAAATCCATACTGTTTGGCCAAAAAATGGCAATATTTGTATTGTAGTATCATGATTTTTGCTTATTCATGTCATTCACAAAATCATATGATTTGGTCGCTGACAAATAACCAAGAAACCTCCTCAATTTCTGCTGAATGTATTTCTCTCGATGAAGGCAGTGTACTGCGCAACTGCATTTGAGCTGTGGTTATTTGATGCCTTCAAGTAAATAAAATAAAAGGAGAAACGATGCAAAGAATAAATGGGAGCAGCTAGCACACACCACACAGGTCACAGTTCATGCAGCACAGACTCATGTTAACAACATACAACCAGCATTAAAATAAATGTTTCTTATTAAAGCTTTTGTACTCCTAGCAGAACACTCTGTAGGTCATCCACAGTGGTCCTACATAACTTACCCAGGTTTGAAAGTGTTGCTAGTTGCTTCAAGATGCGGGGACAGGCTATTGAGAATCTGTAACTAAATGTCCTTTTTGCTGCTCTGTGTTTAAAATACAGTGGTGATTCAACTTCCTGACAGTTCACGATGGAGATGTTACTCACCGGCTGTTCTGAACACTCTGTACCCGGTGAAGCTTTGCTATAAAACATCCTTTGCGAACAGGAATTGGTGCATGCAACCGTCAAAGAAAAGAGTGGCACATAAAATACTTAAACTGTGTCTAAACTTAATACTCTATATTTCAAATGTGTCTCCTATCACCCACTGACACTGTGTTTGATCACCAGTCAATCAAACCAGGTGATGTCAGTGATGTGGAGTGAGTAAATAAAACTCTGATGATGGCTCAGCAACAAAAATGACAATGCTGAATGTTGTCAAACCTGCCAAGTGTGTATGATGATGCATTTACAGCACATCATTTATTAACAAAGTGGTTATTACATCAGAAGGGCTGCAATGTTAAATAATATATTAATGTAACAACTGGAAAAACAAATAGGAATTTGATAACTCAAGTTGTTAGATTACTCAATATGTTGAATCAGTTACAGTAAGTGAGGACCTTTATGGACAATTACCAGGTAATCCACCGATGTGATATAGTTTACCACATTTACATGTGGAGCTGTTTAAGGGGCAGTTCACCCCAAAATCAAAACCACAGTTTTCATCTTACCTTACCTTGGGGAGTAAAGGAGATGTCGGTCACCAAAAAAAAAAAAAAAATACATTTCAAAACTCAACAGCAATGTCTCTTTCCAGATATCATGACTTGGTTACTCAGGATAATCCACAGGCCTTGTTGTGAACAGTTTCATGTTGGAACTGTTTTCATTCTACTGAACTACACCCACCAACCATATCACAGCACAGAGGGAGGCGTGCATCTTCTGCTAGTTTACCTAGCACCCCTGAGCTAGCTAACATTATGGGCTCAGCTGAGGACTTTGCCATTAATGTTTACATTTCGTGCCATTATGAGCACGAGCCTCTTGTTTATGAGTAGATGCACTCTTCCTTCTGCATGAAGTGCCATCTAGTTCCATGATATTGGAGACAAGGCAGACATCTCTACAGCTGATATCTTCAACACTCCAACACTCGATTGATAAATAGCACTGCAGGTAAGAGGGAAAATATGTATTTTTGATTTTGGGGTGAACTGTCTCTTTATTCACATTGCAGCAAGATATTTGGCAGTTGTTCCGTAAACAGTTACTGAAGCTTCTTTTGTTAGATAAGGACAAATAAAATGTATCTGATGTAATCAGTCAACTGTCTCTTGATGGTGGTCACTAGAAGGGAGTTTGTCACTAAACTAGATTGTGCACATGAATGACATGAACTCTAAGGGTGGATTTTTTTCTTACAACTTTACAGCAACAGAGACTGGTCTGCTTGACAAGATGATATGTGCTTCATTTGCAGCTTGAACTTCTCTGTAGATAAAAGTTGTCTTTGCATATTTGCATTGTCATGGCATATTTATTACATTAGGCAGTGGAGATACATGTGGTAATTGATTTTTGTACATAAATGAATAAAATATGTGATTATTGACTACCAGGGTTTGTCTTTTTGTATGGAAAAACTGTGCATTAGGAGACATCGGTACATACAGTATATGTCCAGTTTCCAGAATCAGCTCACCATCACTATGTGTTGTTCATTGTGAATATTTTATTAGATCAATGTAAACTCTAAGCTGCACTGCGGCAACACAGTGGTATTGGGGCTATCACAGCCTCTTCTGTTATGTTGTAAAAATAGCACCTAATCAATTCTACAGACTTTCAGAGGCTACTGCAATAGGGATGGTAATGGAAAGAAATTTTAGAGATTTTAAAGAAAATGGAGTACACCTTTGTGGACAGAGAGGCAGAGATGTGAACTTTTCCCACTCCTCATGCCTGGGTCAAACCATCACCACTAAAGGATTATTATTGAGACAATATTCCGATGGTTATTTATGACAGTTTTTTTCTAGCACATGGCACTTAGGGCTTTGCTTGGTTGCAGGGAATCCATCTTCAGGGTAAACGTGTTCCTTAGTCATCTTATGTAGTTCTTCCCGTAAGAATTGATATCATGAATATGACACATCTGATGACTTCAGATTGTGTCATTCATGCTGACTTATTATAGCAAAGGTTACAGATGCTCAGAAAAGCATTTAGGAGGACATATTGACAGAGATGGAATATAACAATGGGTCTGTTTTCTTCAGTGTATAATCACCTCAAAATAAAAATTGTTTTTGCTATCTTATAATGAGTCATTTATATCTACATAGGGTTTGTGTCCTCATCTGCGTAGTTCACCGTGTTGCACC
>JAPZEB010000022.1:34504626-34525511 GCA_029783705.1 Chaetodon striatus | reverse complement strand
TCTGGGATCAGGACTGTGGTGAGTAAAAAGGGGCTGTAATTAAATACAAAAAAAAAAAAAAAAAAAGAGCATGAGATCTCAAGATGTGAAATATCAAATCTCCCTTTGAATTTGGTTTTCAAAGACAATTTGTAACTTTTATGCTGCTTATAAGCTCATAAGCATCTTGTTGCTGTAATGCCAAATTGGAAATATACTGCAGGTAGAAGTGGAGGTACACTTTTGTCAAATTTGATAGACCACATGCAGATAAAATCAAACACATACTGTAATCTCAGCTGATACATATGGGCTTCTGACAAGGTAAACCTTCCTTAAAAAATGATATTTCGTGTTGCACAGTAATCAAACATGACACACCATAATATTATTTTGACATCCTGCAGTGAAAAAAAAGAACAGTAACACAGGCAGGCATGTATATGATGAACAGCTCCTGTAAGAGTGACAAGATGACACAGTGAACCTGAAAGACAACCACTGTGACAGTGAGAGTTTGCAGCTCAGTGAAAATGAAGAGGAAGCTCCATCTACAAAACTCAATAAATGAGAGTTGGCTGGCTAGTTGTCAAGCATTACAGTATTTTATATTTATGTCTATGCAGTGCATGCAAAACAATACAGGAATGTTTTCCTCTAAAAACTATTACTTTTAGAAAAAAAAACAGCATTCACTGTGAACTGAAGGAAGTACACCTGATTAGTCACTTACTTTTAAAGTGAAGGTTTGTCACTTTGTCAGACTGGGAGTATTATCAGAAACCAACAAACAGGAGTCAGCACCCGGAACCGATACTTGTAAGTCCGCAGTCAGAAATTGTTAGCCTACATCCCTCCTCTTTGACACCGAGGCGTTGATCCTCATTCTTGCTGCAAAGACTTTGAGGTGAGAGTGAGGCGAGGAATAGAGATATGGCGGAGGCGGTGATACGGCAGGTGAGTGGAGAGGATGCCAAGCCCAGTGGTCAGCGGGTAACAGAGAGAGGGCGGCTGTCACATCCTGCTGACTTAGCCAAGACAGATGAGACAATCAGCAACCCGAGGCCCGGACAGTTCTTCAACCCTGTGTTTGAGGGCAGCTTTCCACAACATCTCAAAGCTGAACTCACCTTTCCCTCTGCTGCAGTGTGGAGGTGAGGCTGCTGCACGGGAATGTTCTCGAAGTCTTGTTAAAAGATATAGCATGTCGGTAAAGCTAATGCTAATTCTTAAAGCTGAATAAACAAGGCAAAACAAATCAAAACAATGGTTTCAGTGTCGTGTGAAAGGCCTCACTTGCAGTGATGTATCCACAGAAAACTATTTCAGCTGAGTTAATCTCAATTCTATGTGTTTAAACATATTTTATCTAATTGTTTTTGTTTTCTGGCCCACAACTTTACTGTTTTGGTTGACTCTTGCAGCTCTCATTGACCTTGTTTCCAGACACAGCAGGAAGCAGTTTTCAGCAAACAAATCTCCAATAAACCCAACTGCATGCTACCTGCCCAGCACCAGCTACAGCTGACAGGCAAAGTTAGCTACTAGAATCTTGAAAGCAGTGAAGCATTTAGCAGGCTAGAGGCCTTTATATACTGGTGGCACTTTTTCTAGTGAAATTAATTTGCTTGTCTATTTTATAGAGTGTCTATTTGTATCAAGGTGAGAATAGTCACACAGTAGGTTTTCGGCTATTTACACCCTACGGTCCTTCATTTTAGATACCTCTGCGTGCTGTGATTGGCTAGTGCTGGCTAGTAGGTCTAGTATTACCTGATCTCAGATATGTACTGTCAGAAAGTCAGATGATGCAGTATAAAGAGTCCATCAAGGGAATAAGATGTGGTGGGTAAATGGGTTAACCACAGGACTTTCACATCAGAGACTGGGAATCCTATGTGAGTTTATAGCCTTGTGCACACAGAGATCAGTAATTTGCATTTTTACACAGAACCAAACAATGTCGACATCATGCTGCGCCAGTGTGGGATTTGAGACGGCATGCTGGCATCACGGAAGTAAAAGAGGTGTGATGGTTGTGATTCCTCCAGTGTGTCGTATGACATGTGATGGCGGCACTTTATAAACCATAAGATTAGCGTTAACATGACAATAACAATGATTTATGATCTCTGTTTTATGGCGGTTATTACTTTGAGGGTAAGGAACTCCCAGACCTTGATATTCTAATTTTGGTCATTTTGGGCTCTGGTCTTCTCCTTTGAGTTAGCTGCTAACTGCTATCAGCTGCTCTTTAAAGCTCCTTACAGTGAGTCACACACGTGATACGTTGTCAAAATGTTACACCCTTCCTTTCTATGATCCCATGCTGCCGGCCGTCCTTTTTACATAGACGTTGTTTCGGCACTGTTACACCTCCACTGCTCACTTAAAGGCGAGTCAACTCTGTCAACCCATTCAGTGATTGTACGTTTATATAGAATAGTGAGGTGGCATAACGGTGTGAAATTCCCACTTTAAGAGGCAAAGTAAAGGGGGCTAATGTTGGCTTAGTATTTTTGGACTTAATTCACTTTTTGTTTTCACTTATTAGGATGTATAAAGCTGCTAAATGCACACTGTGTTCAGAATAGATATATAGACCTGTTTGTGTAAACGTCATATTTTGATGTTGCTAGGATGCCAAGGATTATGCACCCGGCTGTAAACAGCCACATTGGCTATTTACACCATGGGTGCAAAAAGCATTGTTGGCTATGTGGTGCAAAAAGCATCTGTCTTGTCAAGAGTCAATATTGGCCAGACACAACTCCAAATAAATGCTAAAGTTATTCCTTGCTTGCTGGACGTTTTTGTAATTCTTTAGCCATATCAACTTTATAAGGCAATAATTTGCCAGTGCTAACTGTTCAACTTGCTTCAGTGCTCCCCACAGTGGGTTATTGCTGCTTTAATGGTTCATGTAATTATAAAATCTGAAGAATTTTAAGGCTTTTTTTCTTTTGTCCTGCTCATATTTTTAACCCCCTTTGTCACCATAGCCTTACAAGTTTCTGTGCACTAAACAAATGGTCTATTCACCACACAGTTTGAAATATATTAAACATCTTTAACAGAAAATCTTGAGCTCCATGTCCACTGCCCTTTGTAGCACTAAAAACAATTGAGGTCTTGTGTCCTTCTGACACAGATTGAGGTAAAGTTTCATCTTGATAACAGACATTTTGCAAAGTGAGATGCTGATGGCAACATGTAAACCACAGCAGGGGTATCTCCAGCAAGGGGGTTCATGGGAAATGTGGTCTTGATTTTGATAAGCGCGAACATCAATAAATGTGGTGTGAGACAGGGGCAACCAATCATCTGGACCGTCGTCTCATTTGTTTGTGGTAATTATACCAAGGTGTCACAATTAATTTGACAATGACAAATTGATGTTTAAAAATGCAACACACTGCACCTTTAAGCAGCGCTTCAGATATTTTACGTAGTACTTAGTGGCTATTCAGTATTACTGCTGCTAATGATGACCTTAGTATGTCCCAAAAAAAAAAAAAGTTTTCAAGTGCATGTGTGTCTGTGTGTGTGTCAAAAATGTCCTAAAGACCACGTTGGACCCCAGGCCAGCTTCCAGCCTCTCTCCTAATTGCATTGATTTTTAGCACAGTAAATCTAGCTGTGTCACAATCTGCACTCCCCAGGCATGATGTACTGCTCCAACGCCAGCCTGCACGTCTGCTCCCAAATTTGCTGGCTTAAAATTTGAACTGTAATGGCGTGATTAATGGTTAAATTAATTAATTGCTAAATGTATGCTAATTGTTTAATTGGTTGCCTGATCTATATAAGATCATTTATAAATTAAATGAGTTGATTTACAAAGTTTATTGATTAAATGTGACAATGAGTTATACGGCTGACTACCTGATTTGCAATTTTCCCAATTAAATTCACAAAGTGTGGTTTTGCAAAGTGTGCCCTATCCAAAGTGATCTATACCAGACCTGACACTGCTGTACTTATTTATGAAATCAGACAGCTGATAATGATGCATTAATATTAATGCCAACTGTAAATTTTCATATTGCTCTGCAGAAACCAATCCAAGAACATTTGTCACTGTAAATCCATCTATATTTCACATTTTTAATGCAAATTAAAGTGGAAGTCCTCTGTAAGGTCAAGTATCTGGGAGGAATCTGATTTTTTGGTTCAATGAGCTACAGGTGAATTATCTTGGGAAGACATGTGAAGGGCAATTTTAAGGAAGCGTTCATGAATAAGCTGTGGTTTCTCCTTCGTGGTAAAAATTTTAACTCTCAGTAAATATATTTTGTCTTATATTTCGGACATTTCTTTAATCTCTTTAAGACATTAAGGAATGCTTCGGCATTTCCAGCACATTAAGAGCATAATAATATGCATGTTTTCTAACTGTTCCTTTGAACAAAAATACTTGAAAATATTTTCAACAGGTCCAAACTCAGCATGCTCATTTTAATCAACATCTGGTTACAATTCCCTACAATGATGAATTTAATTTATAAGAACTGTATTAAGATACAACACAGCTCAACCTTCATTATGTTCTGATCCTTTAAATAAAATAAAATAAATAGCGTACAGAAACAATCACCTGTAGTTTAGTAATATTGTACTACGTTACACTCGTCCCTCTGTCCGTCAGTTACCATTTTTGTTGTTTCTCCTTTGGGGGCTGTGGGACATGCAGGGATGTTGGGAATTATGGCATTATGGCAACCAGTATATGAATCACCCCTTTAAGTGTGATGGTGGAGGACTGTGTATGTGTAGTGACTGTCTGTTCTTGACTCATTAATGAACCAATGGCCTCTGATTCCAGGTAATACAGATCATATGTATTATTGTTACAATAACACTGACTGTGATTCTCAGCATTAGGTTTTAACAACACTGTTTGAATTTTTAAGTGTTTATTAATGCACATTTTAACATCTGTTACTCTTCCTATGAGGCAAGCATCATATTTAAATTTATGAATGAATTAATTGTGTACATTCATTGTAATAAATTAGTACATGCATTTTATAATTATATTTATTAATTAAGTATAAATGAATACATGGCAACTGAGCAAACTGATGCAGATGTGGCTCTTTGGTCAATGTACTATTTTAAGTGTGTAAAAAAATTAACCTTTGCAAGTGTATTCATGTGTGGTCATTCACATATAAATTGCAGCTGTCTCATGCTGCTATCAGTAATTCAGCCTGGTCTCACACCCAGGGCGTCAAAATCCACTGCTTGTGGACGCTGAGAGCAATGGACGCACGCTTTCACAGGAACGTGAAAGTCCACTCAGGGTGGGTGGGTCTTGTAAACACCAGACTTCGACCCAGGAGTCTGGTGTTCAAGCCCAACAAACAACAGCATTGGTTGTGGTGTTTGTGCCACTCAAAGCTGGTTGTTTTTTAGCAACATACACAATTGTTTCCTAATCAGGTAACCAGGTAGATTTGTTGCCTAAACCAAACTGCCGACCCCTTTTTACCACCGACCCTCTGCGTCAAGATACAAAGCAAGCAGCTGCCCCCAGCGTCATTTTAGTAATGCTTAAGGCTTCTGCCCAAGCAGCAAAATATGACGGGTAACTGTTTAGACTCAAGTTATGGATCTTTCATACAAATACAGACTCTAAGAGCCCAGGCAACATGATTTGAGCTGTGTTTGCCACTAGGTTCAGCACACATATAACTCAGTGTTCAGGTAAGTCCAGGAGGACAGAGCAAAATAGTTGGTCTACATTATTTTGTTGTTGCCAGCAGTAAAAGTGCATCTGTCCTGTGCTAAGAAGCGTGCTCTAGCACTCGTTACTATTATGTAGGGACACTTTATAAACCATAAACAAACCTAAGCTATGTTTATTACACTCATTGTCCACCTACAAGCAACCTGTTAAAACACACCTGATAAGCCTACTCAGTTGGAAGCATGTTTCCAGGACAGGGCTTTAGTCCTGAGGTCTCAAAATAAGTGCAAACTTGTGTTGTACAGTTCAGGGAATTCACACACACACACACACACACAATATTTGTTTTTCCTTGATCTGTGCCCCTTGATCCGTTCCCTTCAGCCAGGCTGCCTGCCTTGTTTCTTTCGGCCACAGCATGCAGTGTCCGAGCTTGCCGAGCTGCACGCTGCACACATTTTGCTTGATGCAGTGAAAAGTCAGCCTGGTCTCACTCCCAGAGCGCCAAAATATTCTGCTTGGGTAGTGTTGTTTAGCATCTGTGTGAGACGCACTAGGCTTTCCACCAACTTCAATGTAAACCCATTTGCATCATTATTAGAGGCTCAGAGCAACGGACATAGTTTATAAAGTGTTAATGTCCGCTCAGGTTTGGCGGGAGGGGGGTAGATGGGTTCAACATACACTGGACTTTGACCCAGGAGATCAGTGTTTGAGACCATTAGACAACAACGTCAGTTTTGCTTTTTACCAACAACCCTTTTTTACATTAAGATATGCAAAAGGCTGCCCCCAGCCTCATTTTAGTAACGCCGTGGCTTCTGCTCAAGTGGCAAAAAAAGTAGGGATGAGATCATGTGGGGTAATACGGTCATGGCGTTGATTATAGGTGTCTGAATGCAGTGGTGTCATCGTATAATGGCCTTTGCAGATGCCCTATTTGTGTTTACAATTGCATTTTATTGTGTTATTAACCATTTATTAAGTGTTTATATAATGCTCATAACGGCTAAATAATACTGAGAGGCTGATGGGGAGCCATAATTAAGTTTGATGAAGAATCAGGAAATAATTTATCAAAAACCACAAAATGAGGGCTTATCATTTTTTAAACCTGCTCTTAAGTAATATATTAAAAAGGTGTGAAAAGATGAAGAGTAGCTGTCACTCTTTTGTTAATGGGCTTCCCTGCCAGAAGTTAGGATTAGCCATCTATACATGACAGATCATACTTTTTGCTAATGTGCACTGATGTAAATATTTTAAATAAATGCTGTAGGTAATAAATAAAGCGGTGGTCCAATCTAGCTTGCTAAGCTCAGCACTAGATTGATAGGGAGGGTAATTTACAGTATTGAGCTACAGGGAAACACTTTTAAATAAATACATGGCGCATGGGGCAGCCACTGTCTGCTGCAGAGTATCTGGATGTGGTGGTAGTGTGTGGCAATGGGATGCAGAGAAGGAGAGATGGAAGCCGAAGCTGAAAGCAGTAAAGAAATCTGAGTCAGTTTTAACTCTTTTCTCTATAACTGGTGAGTTAATTGTAAATACTAAATTGTTCAAATGTGAAATAATCCACTAAGCATATTTTTTTTTATCCAAAACTATTATTTCAACTGTGCAGTATGAACATATTTGGACAAATGAATGTTTTTTTTACCTTCAGCCTTCATATCCATGGTGGGCAAAGCTGTGTCATACTGAAGCTGGCAGGTGAATCAAAGAAGATAAACAAAAACACATGCTCAAAGAGAGGGACAGGGAGACTTGGTCTGTCTATGACCAGTTTGGCTAATTTGTTGTGGTCCACGGCCAAAACTCCTGTGTATAAAGCATGTGAAAGTGCACCATTGTCTGGACAAACACTGGAAGTCTTTTTCATGCAAACAGATGATTCCAAAAATGAAATCCAGGTTTTTCGCTGAATTCAGACCTGCCAAGAATCCTACCTTTCAGACACATTCATCTTCGTCTTTGTCTTGTCTCCCACCGTCTGTTTATTCTGGCATTCATCAGCGCCATTACTGCCATGCCCGTCAGATCCCTTTGAGGGAAATGAAAAAGCAGTCATTTTACGGTGCAGGCTAAAGGTTAGTTCATGTAGAGGGAGTCTGGCACATCATTTCTTGCGTGCGTGTCTCCCATGCTGGTATATTCTGTATTACACTGTGCATACCAGGGCAAAAGTACAATGAAAGTTCACAAAATGCCTCTGAATTTGGGAGCGGGTTTTTAGAAAAGGTTAGTGGGGAAAAAAATGGAGGAAACAGAAAAGTATTCTGAAACTAAGAGACACATTGGGATTTGATTTTATAGGCTGTCAGGATTAGTTCATGAAGTTAAAAAAAAATCTAGCACAGAAAAAGTGTCCTTAACTTCACACTCGACACTTAAGAGGAGATTTACTCTTTGAAAAATCTTTCCATCTGAGAAAGTCATATTTTCCGTCTCAGATGCCTCATTAGATTACATCCATCCCTGCGAGTAAATGAAGAGCAATTAGCTCTGTTAAATTCTCCAAAAGGCCACACGGGCAATAAAAAGGAATGATTGTATAGGTGGCAACATTGCCTTCTCTTCAAGAAAGGAATGCACTTTTGCTAATGTTGGTGGTGTTGGTCCAGAGGTTACATGGGTAGCTCGTGGTGAATTTTTTTTTAGCTTTTTGTAGTTCCTCGGAGGTGATGAATGGCAATGGGTATAGTGCCAGTAGCGATGTCTCTAGAAGTAGCTTATTCTGTGCTGCCAAGCATGATTTATGACAAGAAAGGGAGGGGGGAATCTCTGACTTCACCATTTGCCCTCCTGCACTTTTCCATATCGTCCAAGAGGAGTTTGGGGGTATTGGATTGACACAGCAACTGCACACATCTGGTTTGGAGATATAGCCAGGCCGTTTGCAAGCCAACAACCATTTGAAGGTAATAGGTGGAAATGGGAAAATGGAAATATGATGTGGCAAAAAAGGAGAGAGTGTCCAAGACAAAGATTATTATTGCTTCTTTTAGAGATCCCACATTGTTGGATTTCAGGAGTTTGTTGTCTTCTCCATAATTCAGACTAAGAATAATGTACTTGTTGGTTTTTTCAAGTAAATGTAGATTACAGAGAGGATACATCTTCGAAGCATGTGTTACACGCAGAAATATTGAATGCTGACTGGTGATTCAAATAACATTGCTGAGTGCAGGTTTTCTGTTGGGTGTGTCAGTTGAAATATTACTGCGACCTGACTGACTGGAAGATTTAAGTCTGTTTTTTTATTTCTGAGATGGAAATCACGTCAAAATGTGATGCATTTATGGCAGCTGGAGCTAATCTAAATCAACAGGATTTTCCCTATTTCAATAAAAGCAGTAACATCACTTTTTTGCAATATATTTTATTGAAAGGGAGTCAAATACACAAAGTGCAACTCTAAAATGCTTTTTTCACCCTTTTTTTTTCATCCCCTTAAGTCGCCTCACCACACCCATGACAGTTCAGGACAAAAAAGAGACGGGCACCTCCCAATACTTGGGAGTTTATTTTTTTTTTTTTTAGACTGAATAATTTGTCAATTAATCAAGAAAATAACTGGCAGCTCAAAAGAGATGAATCTGTTTTTTTTTTGTTTTGTTTCTAAGTGCAGAAATTATTAGTACATTTTAGCTATTTAGTGTTTGTAAATTGCAGTGGTGAAATGCAAAAACATTTACTCCTGTACTTCACTTACGTCCTATTTTTGAGATACTTGTGCCTTACTTAAGTATTTCCATTTTCTGTTACTTCATACTCCTATTCCACTTCATTTTATTGGTAAATAATACACACTTTTACCACATTAATTTGATAGTTACTTTACTTTGCATTGCTGCAGGAGGGGGCACCAAATAGTTGTTTGTTATATTGTTTTTCAAAAAAAAAAAAAAAAAAAGTCTGGAAATACACATTAACATGAATCCTACATTTTTTTTAAGAAGAAATCCAACCTATTTAATTTACAGTACACAACACTGATGTACACACTTATGTGTCATGACATGACTTTTTAAGCTGAGCGGTCATTGGCCTGTGAAATGTTGACCACTTCTGATTTGACGCAGTAAACTATCCAACAATTACAGTATTCGGAGCAGTTAAAGTCAGCTCCTTCAGCTACAAGATTTAAGTGTTGCTAACATGTGAACACATCAATAATTATTATAAAATAATACATAATAATGTAACACTGACAGGGTCCATACTGTTGTACTGTAAACACGTTTCTTTTTGATACTTAATGCACAGTTAGGTGATGATAAATTAAGTGAGGGTTTGAATGCTGGACTCTTACTTATAAAAGTGGTGTATTTACACTGTAGTAATTTTGCATTTACTTTTCCCACCACTTTTAAAGAATTATAAAAGGTTACCATTTTGAAAAGTAAAAAAGAAAACACACAACAACAACAAAGGTCCTCTAATAAACCATTGTTTTTATTTTTAAAAGTGTTTTCCCACAATTTAATTACGATTTTGGTATTAATTACACTGTAAAGAAGAAGATATGATAGAGGTGTGTACACTGGGGCAAGTGCTGTATTCAAACTCATAAAGGCATGGTAAATACTGTAACCTCTGATGCCAAAGAGCTCCTTATCTGCCCCATAAACTTTGCACTTAAACAGATTTGTAGCATTAAAGAGGAATACAGTGTCCCTGTAACCTCAGGCCATTAGTCCATTCAAACAGGAGATCAGAATTTACTTTGGTTTGTTTTTCCCTTCAGCCATAAAGCTCAGGCATCTACTGACAAAGTTCCAAACAATCCACTCTAATATACAGCAGCTATGATAAATTCAATGCTAATGATGCAACTTGAGTCTCAAGTAATTCTGGTTGAGCATTTTATTGTTCAGACATGCTTTTAAGGACCTCTGTCTTCCTAAATAATATTCATATAAAATCAATGCGGTTAAAATGTTCAAGGAGGATTTTAGCACCATAAGGATGAATTAGACATTCAGAAACTCTATTAATTTCATCAGTACGTGGCGTCATATTTAGATTTAATAGAAAGTTTTTAATGAAGCAGATTGGAAAAGGGATCCTTGCCTCCATTACCGGATGATGGATAACTGAGAAAGGTTAGCACCAACTCATTAACACTCTCTTAAATTACGAAAGTACTTGCCGCTCTTTTTTCTCCACCTTTCATTTTTTCCCTTAAATGAGATAAAATAATATTGAGAGGATGAGCGTTGAATCAAGTCCAACCATAATTAAATACACTGATGGGGTTAAAGTGTTCTCTAGTGCTGCCGCTGTTTGAAAATGTTGCTGTGAGTTAAGATCATGCGAGGCACTTAATGTTTCAATCCACACGGCTGTCTGTGGGAGTGTGATGGATAAGTGCAGAGTACAGATCCATGTGTTCGCAAAGAAATATGGTGAAAAGTAGACACTTGTATGTGTTGTTAACCCTTTAATGGCCCCATCCATAAAAGAAAATAATGTGTTGCATCTTCGTGTTTAACATAACTTAAAGTGTCTCTTTTTTTTCAGCTGACCACACCTTTTTTATGAGCCTCTACCAAACTGTGGATATCAGTTTAAAGTAGAAGTACAAGTAGGACCCAGGCCAAAAATTTTGATTTGTGCTACTTCCATTTTATTACCCTTTTAAAGTTGCTCATTAGCTTCAAATATAGATTACAGTTTTTGGTGAAAGTGGAAGGAACTTTGGGCCCATAACAGCCTCAAAAATCAAAAGTACTATTTACAAAATTTACAGAAGTAAAACAAAAACATTGATAACAACCACAAAAATCAGTCAAAGTAACTTTTACTCAGGTAAACACCATGTCATTAAAAATTCTGATTTCATGTGTTCACTACTAGAATCTGAAATCATTAAGTAGAATGGGACACAACCAAACTTTAATGCTCACATTTTGATTGGATCACCATAATAACTCACAAGCATGGGTTACAAGCAAGCATGAAAACACATTTTGTCTTTAAGGACCAGAGCTAGAGCTGAACAATTAATTGAAATTTAATCAAAATCGCAATATGGCTGACTGTAATTTTCAAATAGCAGAAGGCTCGATATTTGTTAAAGGCAAATGAGTGTCAAAATTCCATTTTAAATTACTGTACTTTATTTTATTTATAAGAACAATGCACATTAATCAACATTCCTGTAAATGTGCCAGTGTTAGCCAGCTGGCTAGGACGATTCACAGGACAAAGACAGCATAAACATATAAAGACAGAATTAACTGCAGCAAATTACATATTGCCATGCATCAGCAATGTCCAGGCCTACACATCACATTCTGCAGACTTTAGAAAACATCCTCATTATCCTAGCATGCAAAACCAAACTCATTTTAATGTTTTTCACTGAAAATGAGAATAAAAATTCCCTCCAGTATTTTTGCAATATCAGCCAGAATAATCACAATTACATATTTATTTTTATTTTTTTCCAGAATCAAAAATTCTGCCCTAACCAGAGCTATTGAAATTTGAATTGAAGATAATACGCGGGGTGTCGGTGGCTTAGTGGTTAGAGCAGGTGCCCCATGTACAGAGGCTCCATCCTTACTGCAGTGTTACGGTAAAATAAAAATTATTATCTTTTTTACGGACAAGAGTGATGTGTCTAACTCAAGAAAGATAAATTTTTGATAGATAAATTAATAAGATGAAAAAAATTCATACAATCTGAAGTTTGGTCTTTGTTGCTCATCTGTGTAGTGAGCCAACAGCCAAAAGTGTTTTGGGTGATGGATCCTCTTATCGTGACTTATAAAAAAAAAGTATTTTTTATACATTTCAATAAAGACAGGAAGCAGTAGTTTCTCCACCCACAGTGATCGGAGTGAAGTTTGTCTACAACTTAAACTGGCCTCAATTTGTTTTTGTTGATATATTATCACCAATATTATCAACATCTCCCTGAATTTGTCTGATTGGTATTTTTATTTACATGTCAAACAAAAGAAAGAGAAAATCATACTGGTATAATAACTTCTCCTCTATACAGTGAAACAGTGTTGGATTTATCACACTAACAGCTTATAATCAGAAAACTTTGTTCTCCATGGCAATATTTAGTTTTTGTAAATGTGCTCTGCCAAACGATAGAAAACACCATTAAAGGGATATTAATTGAGTCAGCAAATGGAGTCATCTGCTCCAAATTACTATAATATCCTGAAAGAAAAGGATGGGGCTTTAATATTTTCAGTTTTTAAATGTTGTGAATATATATATTGCATACATTCTAACCTGTCAGATTTATGCTCATGGCAGGTTAAGAACTACAGTAGATACAGAAAAGGGAGACAGGGGTAACAGAGCATCTGATAAAAATAGAGGTCATAAGGTATTCTTCATTTCGCTGAGTGCTACAGAATTGGAACCACTTGGGATGTTGGTATATAGGACACCCGCTGCTAAAACACCGGCATGCAGCACCATGATTACGACTTGATCCTTCCTCCACTGAAAGCTCATGCTGGCGGAAATCAAGTACCCTGAGGCTTACAGCTCGCAGCCCAAGGCCTAAAAGGTAATAGCATGAAATATAGATACGGAGGTGACAGATGTTTACAGTGCGTCGCGAGATGGCATTGAGACACAACACAGTGGCTCCCTCCATTGGAGAGGAACCTGATGAGTGGTATATAGTAAAGAGATGGAGTGATATAGGAGGCGCTCCGGCAGTGTTTGCAGGCAGATCATTAGGGCCCCTCTTTAACTCAACCCCCAGTGACAATCTATTGCTCTCCTCCCCTGTCAGCGAATCATTATGGTCTGATCATTAGTGACATCGCCACATGCCCATCACTCAGGCTGGTGCCATATTGGCAGATGAACAGCCTCTGCCCCAGGCCCACTAATCTAGAGACTTCAGACAGGGAGGATGAAGGAATGTTCGCCGAGCATCAAAAAGACCGGACTCACTCTTTCTACTCAGATCAAATGTGGACTCCTCAGCATAAATGCACATACAGGGGAACTATTATAGATGTTATAGTTACAGTTAAAATGAAGTGTACATCATTATAGGCTTTATTTTTCGTATTTGTTTTCAGCTTTTTTTCCGTCAGTGATGTGTGAGGCACAGGTATATGCAGAATTACATGCTGGTGTCTTCTGATACCTTTAAAAAGTCACTATCTCTCAGGTCAGCTTGTACTGCTTCTCACAACAGCAGATGAAGGATGGAGAAAATGATGAATTTGTTAAAACACCAAAAAAAGACACCAAATATGTCACATCTTTCAAAAATGATGCACAGGACCTCTGAGAATATTTCTATTTGTTGGGATAGTGCTGCTATAAAACACATGAAGTCTTTTATTAGATTTCACTCAGTGTAAACATCATATAGCTTCAGTGAGGAGTTGATACAGAATATATATGTGATGTTGTCTAAGGCTTCGGTGATTCTTCCAATATGGAAAAAGGTGTTAAGGGATTCGGTTGTTTTAATAAATCTTCTCAGTTTTTCTGTTTTTCATGTAGGTTTGCAGCATCTTTCATTTGCACTGGCTCTTATTTCATGTAACACACCTGTCTAAAGCTGTTTAATCATTAAATGTCAACATCCACATAGCATCAGCAATTAATCGAGGGAGAGCAAGCAGCTTAATTAGTTTGATTGTTACATACATTTTCCACATACATGTGGCTGTTAGGATCACAGCCTGGTCACCAGAGGGGAATGTTGGCATTTTATGTTTCCGCAAACCATGAATATGTAACATTTGTCCGGTTCCTGTCTTATATCAGCCTTTCTAATGTGACGTAGTTTATGAGCTGAGGTGGGAGGGGATGGCGTGTTACATAAAGTGAGATGGCTACCAAGCTGCAGACCTCTGTGTGAAACCTACAAACAGCAACAACAGTTGTTTTTAGCAAGTCGTCGCTGTTCTTCCAGCGGCTTTTTAGCCACCAAATGTGGGTTTTTTTAGCGACCTGTTGTCATTCTGTTTTCAGCAGGGATGGTGCCACAAAACATGGTTGTTGGTTATGGAGACATCACTGCTCTGTGTACCCACAGAACCAGGTATTTTAAGCCAAGTGTTTGTGTGCCTAAACATAATCACAGGTCAACCCAAGAAGTATGGAAACATTACGTGTCAGTGTGTCAGACATAGTAACATACAAATATGATGTATCTTTGATTTGCAGAAATGCAGAATGCCAACAATTTTTCTGGAGATTGGGTTGGGAATTAAAATTCAGCCAAGAGAGAGCATGTTTGAAGTCTCATTTCAAGCCAAGTTACAGCTCTGACTTACAGCTGGCACACTGACCAGTGTGCTTAAATGATAAACCCTCACACCAGGGTAAATGCTGCCATATTGACAACATATTAACTTGTTTATCAGGTCACTCTTGTTGCTATTAATTCAAGTTTTTCACAGTAGATTTTATAATAATGTCATGAACAAATAAACAAATAAACTCAGACTGCAATTAATTTTTACTTGCCACCTTTCTTTTAAAATTATTACTCATATACACATTGGCAATATTGCACACTGTTCACTTTGTAATGCATGTTTATTCATGTATTTATTTCTGTTGCTTCTTTTTCTCATTAATTCACATAATCAAACATACACATGAGTAAAAACCAAAACCATGCATCCCATTTCAACATGTATACAAATGCCGACACAAAAAAGTCATTAGTTTTGAACATAATATGCATGTTATGATTGATTTCATGTAGAGGAGCTCCAGAGATGCTCTCAGCTCTGAGCTGTATGTTTTGAGGTGATGATGCAATGAGAACAGAAATGCATGGCCTCTGCTCTGTGACCTGTAAATAATTGATAAATCAATTTTCTTGACTAGAACACCAAATAATGAAGCAATGCAATTCTTATCAATTACATTTTCGTCTTAATTGTTGACTTCACTTAGCACAAAGCAGCACAGCGAAACACCATGCCATTTTTCAATTAAAAGGTCCAGATGTTTTTGGAGGCTTCAGTAGACACAGGCAGTTGTGAGAAATGCTTTATCTGCATTGTAATAATCACTAGAACATCAGCTCCAGGCTGCATTTACATACTCATGTTTTATTCCAGCCCTCTTTCTAATGCACCGCTTAATTATACTGAGCGCAGACAATGTCAGACCCCCATAGCCCCAAATTTATTATTGCACTGTGTGAAGCAGCAACCATCAAACCTAGTGCCCCTCATCACAACATACCACACTCATCACCGCTCTCACACTATGAAATACAGTACGTAGCTCTCACCATTGAACACATATCAAAATCTGTGATTTTCTAATCACACTTTTACCATTTTCCTTCCCCTACATGTGAGTAATATGTCTACAACACTTATTCACTTATTAATTCTGTTGTTTATATTGTTAAAAAAATAACATTTAAGTACAGTGTAACAAAGTAACCATGTCAGGTATGCTTTAAAGTCTCTCTGGTTAGGATAATTCCTCTTAATATACCTGCAAAATCCCATGATTTATTCATCTTTGGCAGTCAGTATTGACCCAAACATGCAAAATGGAGAGGCGTTTCATGATGCACAGTGCAGCAACAAGATCTCTGTCTAATGGCTAACTGCACGCTCATTAATGTCTATAGGGTGTCTAAATAATTGCCATTGAGAGTTTGTATTGTTAACTGCACATGCTGTTTTTCATGAGAAAGATTACATTGTTATGTGAATCAGAATATAAATTGGATTCAAGATGAATAATCATGAGATCTAATTACTTTCAAAGGCCATGTAGCAGTCTATCATAGGGAATGTCTGCCTCAAAACTATTGTCTTATTTATTTCAATAATTTCCTGTAATTGGGGCATTTCAGTTGTAGCCTTCATTCATAAATCTGTCATGTGTCATGTGCAGTGGGAGAAGAAAATATTTTCCTTTGCTGAGGTATAAATACCACACTGTAAAAACACTCCTTTACAAGTAAAATGCCAGCATGGAAAGTGTCTACAGCAAAAGTCAGAAAATAACAAAAGTACTCATGATGCTGAAAAACAGTCCCTGTGATTGTTAAGTGATTTTTGTAATATATTATTGGATTTTTATCACTAACGTAAGCAGCATTTTAAAGTTGTAGGTGTTCAAGGTGGAGCAAATTTTTACTACATTATTTATTGTTGGGTAGTTTAATCCATAACAACTGGTCATATCACTTTAACATATGTTTTTCTAAAATCTTAGTCTTTAAAGTAACTAACAACTAATGCCTTCAAATAAACGTGGTGGGACAAAAAAAGTACAGTATTTTCTCTGATGTGAAGTGAAGCAGTAGTATAAAGCATGGTCTATACTCGCTGTCGTGGCCCCAGTAGGTACAGCTGGAGCTGAAGCAGCTAAATGACTTGCCCACCATACCAAAATGTCAGTCAAAGATCATTCTTCTTTGCTCCTTGGTCCAAAAGAGGGAGCCCCAGCGAAAAAGCTAAATTAGCGTTTAGCTACCTGTGAGGTATTAGGTTAAAAGAGATGTGGTTAAGGTTAGGGTTAAGGTAATGGTAAGGGTTTAATCTCCTTACTCATAAAGTGAAGCACGTCTCTATGTATAATGAATTATAACAGGGATTACTGCTAAGTTAAGCCTTGTATTTGTTCACAGCTACAAGTCTCCCATTGGCGCGAGGTTCGTGCATCAGAAAATGATGTAATCACCCCCTTCACTTTAAGGGCGAAGGCTCTGAAAGTTGTGGTGGTGCTTGGTCACGCTCCTTTGAATTTTTGCACGCACCGCACTTTTGAGTTCAACAGGGAAGACTGGCCGAGAAGCTTCGCCTGTACAGTCATCTCTACGACTCTTCACTGAGAGACCAGGGACAAAATGGCCCTAAATTCTTGGACAGCAATGGCCACAACACTGAGGAAAGAAGGCTAAAGGCTAAAAAATGGTCTCATGGAAAAACAAAATGATACTAAATTATATCAAATTAAGATGTAAGCAACAGTAATAACAGCACACAAATGCAATATCAGTGTTTACAACTGCCACAAGGTTGCCTAATCTTCTTCTGCTAACATGTGCTTCTTGCTTATCCACAGAATATTTTGTTTGCACGCTCCTTGGCATCTCCAAACATATTGCAACAGACAACACGTTTAGATGAAAAACAAAATCAGACAATCTGCAGTTTGGTCTTTGTTAATCCGAATTTAAGTTGCTCATCTGTGTTGAGGGCCAACTGCAAAGAGTATTTTGGGTGATGGATCCTCTTTTTGTGATTTATAAAAATGATTACTGGCTTGTTTTCTTAAAGTATTTCCTATACATTTTAATATAGACACTCCCTTTAAGCACATTGTGCTCGTAGATCATGTGCTACCTATAAAGACCCACACCATGGTGTCTCATGCAAATATAAATAAAGTTTAAGGAAGCGAAGAATGAAAATATCTCAAAATCATACTATATTGCAGGGCATATAAGAAACTGTTTTTGGTTACATACCAGCACTAATTATTTATAATTTACACACATCTTTCAACTGGCAAGACTGTGTAATATTTACATTTTAGAGTATCTCAGCATTCCTTCGTGGTCAGGGTACTATGATTTTAGCTGGATTCACCTTCAGAGACACAAATCAAAAAGAAAACTATAAATAAACCTCTCATCCAACTATAAGTGCAGTCAGTTTCTATGAAAGGTTGATCTTTGGTGTGGTTCTTATATAGGGCGGCATGTCTTAGAATAAAACAGACATCCTAAGTGCACAGTACATAAAAAAAACACATCTTATAGCAATACAAGCCGACATCTCCAGTTTGGTAAGGTCACATGTTCCGTTACAGTGAGCAGGGAGTGGATCCCCCCACCTCTACCGTACATCCAACAACTCAGCCCTGCTGCACACCAATCCTTCTGAGGACAGCCAAGCATGGAAGAAATATTCTTATTTAGATGAGGGCTCTGCGAGGGGCATAGTATGGCATAACAGAAGAAGAATACAATGTACTGTGGCATGCATTGAGAGTGACTCCAATACAGCCCCTTTTACAGAAGGCAATCAAATCTGGCAGTCATGTGTAAAGATACTTATCTGCCTGGAGAGGATTTCAACACCATATTTCTGGGAGAAATGGAAATCAATGCTGACAGCAGCTTGTCAGTGTTATATATTCAGAACATCTGATCTCAATAGAGAAACTTCCTCGAGAAAAGGCAAATAATGAAGAGATATTTCGTAGTGAAAGGTCAATCCTACATTGTGAATAAAGTTAAAACACAGAGCAGGAAAGATTTGCTCGGGCCGTAAGTATTCAGTGTCCTGATGAGGATGGATATTTTAAGAAAACACACTGAGCTTTTAACACGCTATACATTTCCTACTGCCTCTTGCTTTTGTTTAAAATTTGGCACATTACACTGCTTCACAAATAAGATTTAACGTATGTCTGAATTCATAAACAAATACCTCTTTTCAGATATGTTGCTGTACAGAAGCCCCCTGACATATCTATAAATATAGTGTCAAAACTAACCACAGTGGGGACTCATGAAATATGACAATACTCCAGTAAAGAGAGACTTTGGCATGGACAAAGGCACTTTATGAGCTGGTATTCCTGCAAATGTGGAATTATCACCCAACCAGCGAAACGACTTCACAATCCCAGCAAGCGGCGTTAATCAGATTTTCCCACCAGAGCTGTAGTTCATTGTCATTGCTAATGGAGCCTCCTCTGCAGGTTGTTGCTCTTCACTAAATTAGTGTGAAGTCTTATCCCAAAAACATTGACTAATACCGCACTTAATCTTAGAAACTCTCAACTCCCGTGAAAAATCTCATCTGGAATGACACTGATGCATCGGAGCGTCGCCCCGCATTGCATTCATCATGTTCCTGACAAAATTAATCTTGATAGACTGAAACCAAATTACACCTGAGTTCACACCCATTGCTCACCACAACCGCTGAATAAATATTTATTGATGATATGTGTAATTTTCTTCTGCATGTGGTAGAGTTGTTTTTGGAAAATAAAGATGAAATAAGAAACTTTCAAAACAAAATGCGGGATGTTTTTTTTTGCTGGTTGAACTCGGATAAAGAAGACGCTCCCAGGCAAAATGCAGAAAAGAGCCAAAGGCATTTCCTCAAGGTGGAAAAACTTGAAAGACTTCACTGAAGGCAAGTTGAAACTGAAACAATTAAAAACTCAAACACTGCACTGTGCCTTGACCATACTGGATGTTGGAGTTATGAATTATTTTAATATGAACTGGCCTTTTAAGACACTCTTTTATGTTTAACTTTTATCTTGATGCTGCTTTGTAGTAACAGAAAGCTCCAAAAACGTGTGCTACTTTTAAAATGTGCTGGTGCTGACATCTCATAGATTAACTCAGTGACAAGTTCACAAAAGTATTCCTGTTTGTCACTGCATGGAGCCGTTTACTAACATTAATCAAGTAGCACTGAGCATGATTACAGTGCGCATATGGCAATATTTTGAGGATGTTTCCAATAAATCCCGTCTACAAACACTTGTTTTATTTGCAGGCTACTCTATAATTTTATATTATTTTAAAGGATTATGAAACATCAGCGTTCCTTTTTAAGTAGCTTCGTAAGCTATGCAAATTGCGTCTCTCTGAGATACTGGAGTGAAAAACACCCATCTTTAGCCCTGCCAACCAAAAACAGACATGCACAGCTCATGTTATTTATCTTCCAAATGAACTCATTTTTCACGACTAATTAAAACATGTTGAGATGAGGAGGAACATGGAAGAAGGGAAGCATTTGTTTGAGATCTGCACAGTCACTCATTTAGACACGTGTGTTTGGCTTCTGTTTAAAGAAAGCAAAGTGATGTACGAACACGGAGCAAGTTGTTGTCACTAATAGCGAGAGGGAGTCGTTTGTATTGTTGCCGTGATGCTGACACACCGAACGGATTGACAGGCCTTAAAAATATTGGGAGGTTTGCCAACCTTTTCGGGCGCCATGTTTTAAAATAGATAATCCCGTCACTTCTTTAATGTACATTAATCTATTAGGTACACAGCAAACCAACAAGAATATTTTTAGATGATGGGTTTTTATGGCTTTGTGTTGGTGATTAATTGAATAAAAAGATGGCATTTCACAAATCATCCCTTTAATTAGTCTGCGAGCGTCAGAGAGACGACGCTGCCTCTGTCTGAAAACACGGAGACAGGGCTGGAGGTACCAGCCAGAGCTCCAGCAGGGGCCGG